>JAKCPB010001738.1:0-54174 GCA_021442155.1 Cymbidium sinense | reverse complement strand
TTTATTTAGATTATTTTATTTTTATTTATATTTAATTTATCTATTTTATTTAGTTTAGTTTTTTTTATGTTATTTATTTATTTTATTAATGTTTACATTTATTTATTTGTTTTATTTATGTTTAGTTTTAGTTTAGGTTTAGGTTTTTTTTTTAGTTTAGGGTTTAGGTTTTATTTTTAGGTTTATGTTTTGGTCTAGGGTTTTATTTTATTTTATTTTAGGTTCATTTTATTTTTATTTTAGATTTAGCTTTTATTTTATTTAGGTATTTTATTTTTTATTTTAGCTTTTATTTTAGTTTAATTATTATTTTATGTTATTTATTTATTTATTTTATTTATGTTTAGGTTCATTTATTTATTTTATTTATATTTAGATTTATTTATTTATTTTATTTTTAGGTTTTATTAAGTTTAGATTTAGGTTTTTTAGGTTTTTAGGTTTTTAGGTTTTAGGGTTTAGGGCTTAGTGTTTGTGGTTTAGGATTTAGGGCTTAGGGTTTTAGGTTTTAGGATTTATAGTTTAGGGTTTAGGGTTTAGGGTTTATAGTTTAGGATTTTAGGGTTTAGAGTTACGTTTTAGATTTTAGTTATTTTTAGGGTTTAGTTTAGGTTTTAGGGTTATAGGTTTAGGTTTAGGGTTTTTTTAATTTTAAATTTTTTATTAAATGAACTTAGGTTTTAGTTTATTTAGTTTATTTTATTTTAGTATATTTTATATTGTTTTTTATTTAGCTTATTTTTAATTTATTTAGTTTAGTTTATTTATTTTAGGTTTATTTATTTTAGTTTATTTTTTAGTTTTACATTTAGGTTTAAGTTTATTTTTAGTTTAGTTTTATTTATATATATATTTTAGGTTGAATTTTATTTTTTAATTTTAGGTTGAATTTTATTTTTTAATTTTAGGTTTATGTTTAGGTTTTTATTTTAATTTTTTAACTTTAGGTTTTAGGTTTATATTTTAGGTTTATTTTTTAGGTATTATTTTTTTAGTTTAGTTAAGGTTTATTTTAGTTTATTTTATTTTATTTATGGATTTAGGTTTAGGTTTGGTTTAGTTTATTTTATTTTTAATTTTATGTTTTATTTATTTTAGTTTAGGATTAGGTTTATTTAGATTTTATTTTATTTTATTTTCAGTTTATTTTATTTTTATTTTAAGTAGTTTATATTTTATTTAGGTTTTCTATTTTAGGTTTATTTTATTTTGTTAGTTAAGTTAGGTTTTATTTATTTTATTTTAGTTTAGTTTTAAATTTTTTTATTTTATTTTTTTAAGTTTAGGTTTAGGTTAGATTTTAGTTTAGGTTATTATTTTATTTTATTTTATTTAGGTATAAGTTCTTTTATTTAATTTATTTTCAGACTTTATTTAATTTAGCTTTTAGTTTTTAGGTTTTTAGGGTTGAGGGTTTAGGGTTTAGGGTTTATTTAGGGTTTAGGTTTATAGTTTTAGGATTTAGGGTTTAGGGTTTAGTTTATTATAGGGTTTAGTGGTTTAGTTTAGTTTAGTTGGTTTAGTTAGTTTAGGGTTTTAGGGTTTAGTTTAGGGTTTAAGTTTTAGGGTTTAATTTTTTAGGGTTTAAGGTTTAGTTTAGGGTTTTTAAGGTTTAGATTTTAGTTTTAGATTTTTAGGTTTTATTTAGGGTTAGGTTTAGGTTTAGTTTAGGCTTTTTTAGTTTAAGTTTAGTTTGTGTTTATAGTTTTATGGTTTTTGGGTTAATTTTAGGGTTTAGAGTTTAAGGTTTAGGGTTTAGGATTTAGGGTTTAGGGTTTAGGGTTTTTAAAAAAAATAATTTAGTAAACTGGTATGTTTAGGTTTATTTAGTTCATTTATTATCTATTTTAGTTAATTATATTTTTTATTTTTTTATTTTGATTTAGTTTGGTTTATTTATTTTAGGTTTATTTTTTTAGTTTTTGTTTTATTTTAATTTATTTTTTAGGTTTAGGTTTATTATGTTTATATTTTAGTTTAGTTTTATTTTATTTTATTTTTTTAGGTTTGGTTTATTTTATTTTATTTTTTAGGTTTAGGTTTATGTTTTTATTTTAGGTTTATTTTAGATTTTACTTTTAGTTTAGGTTTAGGTTTATTTTTTAGTTTATTTTATTTTATTTAGTTTAGTTTAGGTTTAGGTTTTATTTTTTTTTAGTTTAGTTTATTATTTTGTTTAGGTTTAGGTTTATTTTATTTTATTTATTTTAGGTTTATTTTTTTTTAGTTTAGGGTTTACATTTTTATTTATTTATTTTTTAGGTTTGTTTTAGGTTTAGGTTTTATTTAGTTTTTATATTATTTTAGGTTTATTTTATTTTTTATTTACATTTAGTTTTATTTTATTTTATTTTTATTCTTAGATTTATTTTATTTTTTAGTTAAGTTTAGGTTTTTATTTATTTTATTTTATTTTAGTTTATAATATTTTTAGGTTTAGGTTTTGGTTTAGTTAGTTTTATTTTTATTTTTATTTTATTAGGTTTAGGGTTTTAAGTTTATTTTTTAGGTTTTAGTTTTATATTTTTTAGGTTAGGTTTATGGTTTAGGGTTTAGGGTTTAGGGTTGTAAGTTTTAAGGTTTAGGGTTTAGGGTTTAAGGATTTTAAAGGTTTAGGGTTGTAGGTTTGGATTTAGGGTTTAGGGTTTATTTTAGGGATTAGGGTTTAGGGTTTAGGTTTAGTTTAGGATTTAGGATTTAGGATTTAGGATTTATTTAGTGTTTAGTTTAGGGTTTAGGTTAGTTTAGGGTTTGAGTTTAGTGTTTAGGTTTTTATGGGTTTATTTAGTGTTAGGTTTAGTTAATTTAGGGTTTAGGTTTTAAATTAAGTAATTAGTTTATTATTTAGTTTATTTTTTTATTTTTTATAGTTTATATTATTTTTTATTTTTATTTAGTTTAGTTTATTTATTTTATTTTAGTTTTTTTAGGTTTAGGTTTTATGTTTTATTTTAGGTTTATTTTAGGTTTTATTTATTAGTTTGGTTTAGTTTATTTTTAGCAATTTATTTTATTTGGATTAAGTTTTATGTTTATTTATTTTAGGTTTAGGTTTAGGTTTAGGTTTTATTTATTTTAGTTTAGTTTATTTTAGTTTAAGTTTAGGTTTAATTTGTTTGGTTTATTTTAGGTTTAGTTTAGGGTTTAGGTTTTATTTTTTATTTATTTTCAGGTTAATTTTTTAAGTTTAGGTTTTTATTTAGTTTTTTATTTTTAGTTTTATTTTAGGTTTATTTTATTTTTTATTTTATTTAGTTTTTTATTTTATTTATTTCTTTATTTTGAGATTTATTTTATTTTTTTTAGTTTAGCTTAGGTTTTATTTATTTTAATTTAGTTTTATTTAATATATATATATATATATATATATATATATATATATATATATATATATATATATATATATATATTTTATATATATATATATATATATATATATTATATTTATTTTGGATTAGTTATAGTTTAATTTTTTCTTTTATTTTATTTTTTATTATATTTTAGGTTTAGGTTTTTTTAATTTATTTTATTTTTTTGGTTTTATTTAGTATATGTTTAGGTTTTTTTTTAAGTTTTTTTTAATTTAGGTTTAGGATTATATTTTTATTTTTTAGTTTATTTTAGTTTAGGTTTAGGCTTAGTTTTTTAGTTTAGGGTTTAAATTTATTTATTTATTTATTTTATGTTTTTTATTTTAGGTTTCTTTTTTAGGTTTACATTTTATTTAGTTTTTATTTTATTTTTATTTTAATTTAGTTTTTATTTTATTTAGGTTTTTATTCTTAGGTTTATTTTATTTTTTAGTTTAGTTTAGGTTTTTATTTATTTTATTTTAATTTATTTTAATTTTTTTTTATTTTATTTTTAGGTTTAGGGTTATTTTTTGGTTTGGGATTTTATTTTATTTTATTTAGGTTTAGGTTTTTTTTTTTAGGTTATATTTAGTTTATTTTAGGTTTTTTTAGGTTTTAGTTTTAGTGTTTAGGGCTTAGGTTTAGGGTTTAGGAAGTTTAGTGTTTAGTGTTTGGGTTTTGGGTTTAGGGTTTTAGTTATTTAGGGTTTAGTTTAGGTTTAGAGTTTAGGGTTTAGGGTTTAGGTTTAGGGTTTAGGGTTTAGGTTAGCAGGTATTTTTTAAAAAAAATTAAGTAAACTAGCAGGTTTAAGTAAATAAATTTAATTTATTTTTATTTTTTATTTAGGTTTTTTATTTTTATTTAGTTTAGGTTTAATTTATTTTAGTTTAGTTTAGTTTAGGTTTAGGTTTATTTTATTTTGTTTATTTTATTTTTATTTTAGGTTTGGTTTTATTTATAATTTAGGGTTTGGGTTTTATTTTTTATTTATTTTGAGGTTTTATTTTTAGGTTTATTTTTTTAAGGTTTTATTTAGATTTTATTTTACATTTAATTTTATTTTATTTAGAATTTTATTCTTAGGTTTATTTAGTTTAATTTAGGTTTTATTTATTTTATTTTAGTTTATTTTTTATTTTATTTTATTTTTTTTTTGTAGGTTTAGTTTAGATTTTTTTATTTATATTTAGGTTTAGGTTTTGGTTTTGATAAAATGAGTAAATCAATAGATTTAATCGTCTTTATAGGTTATAAGTAGTGATTAGGTTTTATTCTCTTTATCAAAACCACACCTCTCAGTAGTGGGATTCATATCTATCTCTTTATGTAACCTCCATCACTCTTAGTTATTGCTACTCCATATCCAGGTTTAGATCCCCACCACCAGTTTGTTTAGGATCTTAGCCTAGTTGAGGTGATGTTTAGGCTATTCTTGGTTTAGGGTATTTAGGGTTTAGGTTGTTTGATTTAGGGTTTATTTAGTTTGGGGTTTAAGGTTTATAGTTTATGTTTTAGAGTTTAGGGTTTAGGTTTAGGGTTTATGGTTTTAGGGTTTTAGCTTTTTTAGGGTTTAGAGTTATGGGTTTTGGGTTGTTGGTTTAGGGTTGTAAGTTTAGGGTTTAGGGTTTAGGGTTTTTTTATTTTAAATTAAGTAAATTGGTAGGTTTAATTTATTTAGTTTTATTTATTTATTTGAGTTTATTTCAATTTATTTTTTTTAATCTTATTTAGGTTTATGTTTATTTTTTAGTTAGTTTAGTTTATTTATTTTAGGTTTATTTATTTTAGTTTAGGTTTTTATTTTAGTTTATTTTAGGTTTATTTTTTAGTTGAGTTTTATTTTTATTTTGTTTTTAGGTTTGGTTTTATTTTTATTTTATGTTTAGGTTTAATTTTATTTTAATTTTAGGTTTAGGTTTAGGTTTTTTTATTTTGGCTTATTTTTTTATTTTTTATTTTTTAGGTAGGTTTAGGTTTATTTTTTAGTTTATTTATTTTATTTAGGTTTAGGTTTAGTTTATTTTATGTTTAGGTTTAGGCTTTATTTATTTTAGTTTAGTTTATTTTAGTTTAGGTTTAGGTTAATTTTATTTTGTTTATTTTAGGTATAGGTTTTCTTTTGTATTCATTTTGAGGTTTATTTTTTAGGTTTAGGTTATAATTTGGTTTTAATTTTATTTTATTTTAGGTTAATATTATTTTTATTTTAAATTTGGGTTTTTTTTATTTAGGTCTTTTATTTTTAGGTTTATTTTAAATTTTGGTGTAGTTTAGGTTTTTATTAATTTTATTTTAGTTTAGTTTTTATTTTTTATTCTATTTTATTTTTAGATTTAGATTTAGGTTTATGTTTAGGTTTAGGTTTTAATTTAAGTTTTTATTTTATCTTATTTTATTTTATTATAGTTTAAGTTTTTTTATTTAATTTATTTTTAGGCTTTATTTTGTTTATGTTTAGGTTTTCAGGTTTTTAAGTTTTTAGGGCTTAGAGTTTAGGGTTTAGGGTTTAGGGTTTAGGGTTTAGGTTTTACGGTTTAGGGTTTAGGGTTTAGGGTTGTAGGTTTTAGGGTTAACAGTTTAGAGTTTAGAGTTTAGGATTTTGGGTTAGGATTTTTTTTGTATTTATTTTTTATTTAGGTTTTTGAGTTTAGGGTTTTTTAGGGTTTAGGGTTTACGGTTTAGGGTTAAGAGTTGTAGGTTTATAGTTTAGGGTTTTGGGTTTAGGGTTAAGGATTTAAGGTTTAGGGCTTAGGGTTTAGTGTTCAAGGTTTTTTTTTAAATTAAGTAAACTAGTAGGTTTAGGTTTATTTAGTTTATTTAGATTATTTTTTATTTGTATATTTAGGTTTTGTTTTTATTTTTATTTAGTTCAATTTATTTCTTTTAGGTTTGCTTATTTATTTTTATTTAGGTTTTTTATTTTGGTTTTTTATTTTTTTTAAGTTTACGTTTATGTTTATTTTTTAATTTATTTTATTTTTTAGGTTTACATTTTAATTTTAATTTTTAGGTTTAGGTTGAGGTTTTTATTTTATTTCTTTAGGTTTATGTTTTAGGTTTATTTTTATTTTTTATTTTTTTAGTTTAGATTTAGGTTTAGTTTTAGTTTAGTTTATTTTATTTAGTTTATGGTTTAAGTTTAGGTTTAGGTTTAGGTTATATTTATTTTAGTTTAGTTTAATTTAGTTTAGGTTTAGGTTTATTTTATATTATTTATTTTAGGTTTAGGTTTTTCTTTTAGTGTAGGGTTTAGATTTTATTTTTTATTTATTTTTAAGTTTTATTTTAGGTTTATTTTAGGTTTAGGTTTTATTTAGTTATTATTTTATATTATATTAGGTTTATTTTATTTATTTTTTTATCTTTAGGTTTATTTTATTTTTTAGTGTAGTTTAAGTTTTTATTTATTTTATTTTATTTTAGTTTTTAGTTTTATTTTTAATTTTTAGGTTTAGGTTTAGGTTTAGGTTAAGGTTTTACTTTAAGTTTTTATTTTATTTTATTTTTTATATAATTTAGGTTTAGGTTTTTTAGTTTGTTTTATTTTTCAATTTTATTTAGAGTAAGTTTAGGTTTTCGATTTTTAGGTTTTTAGGGTTTAGGGTTTAGGGTTTTTTTTTTTGGGAATCCCATATAGGGGGAATTTTATTGCCACAAAAAATGGGTTACAAGGTCCTTAAAGGGGATAAACTCCAGAACTACTGCTCAAAGAGCTACAATCAGCCTAGGGACTAATCCCCTATCTAAGTACATCCAAAAGTAAAAGAAAAGAGTATAACAAACAAAAGATACAAATTGATTAACATATATAAGCAAATGAAGGATGTGAGAATGCATGACACAATGGAGTAACCTGCAAGAGAAAAAGGAAAACACTATAGCACCATTTGATGAAGATCTTGAGCCATAATATACACAAAACATAGGCAAAACCATATATAGAGTAGAAGAAAGAGCAGCAAAGTGCAAAGTGGGTAAGGGGAACACATGCAAATTATATGTCATCATATTAGGCTCCATGGCATGATAATCCCAACTCAAATGAAAGAGAGCCATCAATGTCAAATCATCTAGATTTTTAACTAGACTTAAAGGATTAATGAGACCAGCAAGAAGAGTCACCAGAGTGAAATAGTAGAAATTCTGCTATAAACTAGCTAGACAAAGACAAGAGCATGGAATTAACCCCATTAAAGGACAATAATAAATATACTGTCTTGGTAAGCAGTCGATTAAGCAATTGAGTTATTTCAAAAGGATAACCAAAGAATGTAAGTAATCTTAACAACCTCCTTGTTTAATTAAGAAAGCATCAATTATAAAGGGAAACAACAAACCCAATCCCAAATTACCACGGAAATGGAATACTGACAACATATAAGAAGAGATAGGTAAAGGCGCTCCCCACCACAAACATCTCCAATAAGAGACAATCAAAGATAACACCAGGATCGACTTGCTTATCATCATACTCAATAATCAGTTCATAGCGTAAAAGAATGTAAGTAATGCGACTCTTAACAACCTCCTTGATTGAGAATTAAAAGCAGCAAATATAAAGGGAAGCGATATCCCAAGCCCAAAAACCATAGGAAATGAGAGTATAGCAGCAGGTATGAAGAATCATGTAAGTGATCCCCACCATAAACAACAAATAAGTGGCAATCGAGATAACACAATAGAAGCATCTTGCTTATCATTAAACTCAATAATCAGTTCGAATAGTCATGATAGTAATATCACGCTAGTTGGCCATAAATCCATCCATTGAGATTAAACAGTGCAAAGGTTAAAGTCAAGAGACATAAAAGCATAATCACAATGATCACATCAAACCTAGCAAAAAAGAGGAAAAAAATAGCGGATGAAGTTAATTTATGTTAACGCAAAACCCAAAAGCCAATAACTAGAATGTGCAAGAAACAACCAACATAAAAAAACCTGCTGGATAAAGGACCCAAAATCCAAAGGCCAATAGGATAAGCAATAATACAATTATTACCCCCACTATATAAAACTCTATTAGAGAAGCGGAAGTAGAATGAAAATTGAAGGTGTTTAAAAGATGATCGTAGAAAAGTCCCTCGGTAAAGATAATAAGAGCCTAAACCCAGATCCTCAATTAAAGCAAATTGCATTAAGGAAGTCCAATCTTACAAAGGGATAGTAAAATAAATAACATCAAAATGACCTGACAGATGGACAACCCAAAAGCGAAGCGGACAAAAGATTCAATGATCGGATCAACCCCAAGATATAAAATAGCAGCAAGTTGGCCAAAACCAACCCAATCAAAAAGAAAATACAAAAGTTAATTTCCAGATAGATAGGGAAAAGGCTTGGCCAAGACTAGCAGAGTGGAAAAAATAGCAGCAAGTGAAACCAGCTGCAGGCCTGATGGAAATAGCAAAAGCAGTCAGAAAATCAAAAGACCAGCAACAACCAACAATCACAAAGATAACTTGCTGGATAAAGGACCCGAAAATCCAAAATCCAATAGTGGAGAAAATAGAACAGTTAAAGCACCCATCATATAAAACTCCAATAAAAACAAAGTAGAGAGATAGACAAAAGGAGTTTAGAAGATAACCAAGAAAAAACCCTTCAAGGGTGATCAAGCATGAAGCTAAACCCACAATCTCGGAAAGCATATTGAAAACTCAAAAGAAAGTCCAAACAGCAATGAGATAACAAAACAAGAAAAAAGCCTCTCTGGCAGTAGGGAAATGATGTTAGCAAACCAATCAACAAAGAACTCAAAAGACCACAGAGCAGGAAAGACAACCCCGGAAGTAGCAAGTTGGGCAAATTAATCAATGAGCCAGTAGAGCCAACATCCAAGAGAATAAATAATAGCAAGTTGGCCAAAAAAACCATGCATTGCAAATAGACAAAATGAGGGTAGCCAAAGCAAATAGCAAAAAAACTCCAAAAAAAAATAGCAAAGCACCCTCGAACAAAAAGACAATCCAGTAATAGTTTGTTGAACAAGGGATTCAATGTTCGGGTAATCCAACAACCAAGATAAAAAGTTGGCCATAAAACCTCATTGCAAATACATATCTGAAGATAAGTCCTAGAAAGATAGGAAATGATTAGGCCAAAGCTAGCTAAAAGTGGTGATCAGCCAATTACTAACAAAAGAAATAAGCAACAAAGAAAAAAGATCCATTCAATAACCTCAAAAAATCCAGCTGAACAAGATAATCCAAAACCCTAGAAGCATATGCTAAATTTCAATTAAATAGTTGGTAATCATAGAGATGTGCCCAAATTTAATAGAGCCATAGGGGAAAGGATAGCAAATGAGTTGATCATTGAAGAAGCAAGAAAGAAGTTCGGAGAACAACGGGCAACAAAAAAAACCATAAGGTTAACCTTCAAAGAGATCTTAATAATAATAGAAATGTTGTGTCTTTCTTTGGTAGGAAGAGGAGGTAAGTATACAACAAACCAACCCAAGAGCGGTAATTAAAACATCAGGAGAGATATTGCATCCAACATAAGATACACCAAACATAGGTACAACATAGATTACTAAGTGGTTCAAAGCAAAGTCATCTTTGATATCGACCAAACACAAAATATGCCACGGCTAATCCCACATCAATAATATTAGAAGTCCGAAGATAATTCCAATCCTGCAAAGAAGGAGTTATAAATGCAAGGCTAGTGCAAGAGCTCTCCTTACAGGATGTGGAGATAAGGATATGAAACATAGTAGAGGCAACAACCATAATAAGGAGATGAATATCAATTAAAATAGCAAGAAACAAGAGGGTAGGCAAAAGCACATAGGACTTTACCATTAAGATTTCTGAAAATGCCACCATAGCCTGAACCTTTATGAGAGATAGAGCCATCAGTGTTAATTTTGATAGTATTATCAAGAGGTTTTACCCAATAGACAATCTTGTCATTTTACATAGGGTTGATCAACACTTAAAACCCAATTTATTTCCCAAATTTACAACCTTTGAATTATTTGTAGTTGATGAGATTGGCATTGAACATGTCTCAAATTTTATTTTTAATTCTAGCAATTATCCTCATGTGATTCATAGAGATCATGATGTTTTGCATCATTTCTCCATCCATATGAACCAAATAAGAGTGATAGCGATTATGACTTTAATGTGACCTTTAATAGTGTTGTCAAAATAAACTTCAAGAAGTTGATATAAAGTTAAGGAACCATTGAAAATGTGTTAAAGAGGTCATCATACCAAATCAAAGTTTAGAAGCAATGGCCTGTTAACAAAACATGGTTCACATTCTCAATGAAAGCATTGGCATTTTAAAGGTAATTGAAAGCCTTTGCACAACAAGAAATCAGGATGAAGTTTTTCAAAATACAAGTAAGAATAGAATAGGAAGTAGGGATAGTGTTATTCCATAGTTTGAGAAACACATTGGAAGAATCAAGAGTTTCTTTAATGTGAATCCAAACATTTTTAAAGTTGAAATCACCATTATGTGAGAGCTTGAAAAGGATCTAGTCTTGATTGGTAGGAATGATAGGAATAGTAGTAAGCTTGTTTAAGAGAAAGGAAGGAATATAATCAATAAGCTTACTAATGTTCCACATATTATTCTGCCAGAAAGATTTCACTTTAATAGTGGCAGTGGAATGGGTGGAAAGTAAGTCATCAATGGACCACATCCAGTTATCTTGCCAAAAAATAAGGAGGAGCGAGTTAATCCCCAAAAAATTAAGGATTAGCATCCCATTTGATGGAACAAAGTCTTTTCCAACAGGAGTCTCTTTCTTTATAGGGATAAATGAGGGGTGCTTACGACAATATTTGATCATGAAATTTGCCCAAAGACTATTACTCTAAAATTCCACCAAAGCTTATAGGAAAAAGCAGTGATGGCTTCTTTGAATGGCTTACATTCAAGGCCACCGTCAGCTAGGGTTTAGGGTTTAGGGTTTGGGGGTTAGGGTTTGGGGTTTAGGGATGTAGCTTTTTGGGTTTTGGGTTTTGGGTTTAGTGTTTTAGGGTTTAGGGTTTAGCTTTAGGGATTAGGGTTTAGGGTTTAGGGTTTTAGGATTTAGGGTATAGGGTTTAGGATTTAGGGTTGTAGGTTCAGGGTTTAAGGTTTAGGTTTTAGGGTTAGTTTTAGGGTTTAGGGTTAGCATTTTTTAATTATTTTTATTTATTTAATTTTTTATTTTTTTTACATTAAGTAAACTCATTAGGTTTAAAACACATGGTTTAATTTTTATTTATTTAAGTTTATTTTATTTTATTTTTATTTAGGTTTATTTATATTTTATTATTTAGGACTAGGTTTAATTTTTATTTTAGGTTTAGGTTTAGGTTTTTTATTTTATTTTTTAGTTTTAGGTTTTAGGTTTTATTTTAGGTTTATTTTAGGTTTATTTTAGTTTAGTTTATTTTATTTCTGAGAAAACATAAGACTAAGTTAAGTATTCTGAGATGATGCTCAGTGGATGAGTGGCTTTACGAGAGATAGAATGCAAAATGAGTATGTTGGAAAAAGTTTAGTAGCTCAGTGGTAGATAAGATTAGGTAGTCTAGATGGTTTAAACATAAAATTTACCATCAGATGACCATTAGGAGAGTAGATGCATTAGGTGCTTATGTTAAGAAAGGTAGAGTGACCTAAAAGACTTAGTTAAGAGGTATAAAAAAATGATCTTAGTACTTGAATTAAATGAACTTGACACATAATGACATAATAGAGGCAAAGGATTCATGTAACCCACTAGTGGGATTAAGGCTTGTTGTTGTTGTTGTTGTTGTTGTTGTTGTTATTTTATTTTGTTTAGATTTTGGTTTGGGTTTAGTTTATTTTAGGTTGAGGTTTAGGTTTTATTTATTTTAATTTAGTTTAGTTTTAGGTTTATTTTATTTTTATTTTAGGTTTAGTTTTTTCTTTTTGTTTAGGGTTTAGGTTTTATTTTTTACTTATTTTTAGGTTTATTTATTAAGTTTAGGTTTCTATTTAGTTTTTATTTTATTTTATGTTAGTTTTATTTTATTTTTATTTTAGGTTTAGTTTTTATTTTATTTTTATTTTAGGTTTAGTTTTTATTTTATTTAAGTCTTTTATTTTTTTATTTTAGTTTAAATTTTTATTTATTTTATTTTAGTTTAGTTTTTATTATTTATTTTATTTTCTTTTTTGGTTTAGGCTTAGGTTTAGGTTCAGCTTTTTGTTTATGTTTTTATTTTATTTAATTTTTTTAATTTTTTTTAGTTTAGTATTTTTTTTAATTTTATTTTTAAGTTTTATTTAGTTTAGGTTTAGGTTTTTAATGTTTAGGGTTTAGGGTTTAGGGTTTAGGGTTTAGGGATTAGGGTTTAGGGTTTAGGGTTTAGGGTTTAGGTTTAGGGTTATGGTTTTAGGGTTTAGGTTTATGGTTTAGGGTTTAGGTTTAGGGTTTAGGGTTTTGGGTTTTATTGTTTGGTTTAGGGTTTATATAGGTTTAGGTTTAAGTTTTAGTTTAGGGTTTAGGGTTTTGGTTCTTTTATTATTTTAATTTTATTTATTTTTTAAGAGAAAAAATTCAGATAGAACATTTCTTCTTTATAATTTGTAGCAAGTAACACCAAGTTTCTAAGATATGTGACTACATAGATAAAATGAGCAAAGCATATCCAGGTATCATCCGTTGCTCCTCCTCCATAACCATTTATGTCCACCATCTCCATATCCACCAACACCTCATACCATTCAATAACTACCACCTGTTAGCCTCCACAGGATCTAGAATGAGTTGAAGGTGATGTTCCTACCATCAAGGTTACGCCCATTCATGGGGTTTAAGTTTAGGTTTAGGTTTATTAGGTTTTAGGGTTTAAGATTATTTTTAATTTATTTAGTTAGTTTAGGTTTAGGGTTTAGGGTTTAGGGTTTAGGGTTTAGGGTTTGGGTTTTGGGTTTAGGGTTTTAGTGTTTATGCTTTTAAGGTTTAGGATTTTGAGTTTTTTAGGATGTAGGGTTGAGGTTGAAGGTTTAGGGTTGTAGGTTTAGGGTTTATGATTTAGGATTTAAGTTTTAAATAATTAAAAAAATAGGTTTAGGTTTTAGTATATTTCAATTTTTATTTATTTTAGTTTACTTTATTTTCTATTTTTTATTTAGGTTAATTTTTTAAATTTAGTTTAGTTTATTAATTTAAGTTTTATTTTTAGTCTAAGCTCTTTATTTTACTTTAATTTTATAGTTAGATTTATTTTTTAAGTTAGTTTAATTTTTTATTTTATTTTTTTATGTTTATTTTTTATTTTTAGGTTTAGGTTTTTTATTTCATTTTTAAGTTTAGGTTTTAGGTTTTATTTTAGGTTTTATTTTAGGTTTTTTATTTTTAGTTTAGGTTTATGTTTATTTTTGGTTTATTTTATTTTATTTAGTTTAGGTTTAGGTTTGGTTTAATTTAGTTTTATGTTTAGGTTTTTTTTATTTTTTTGTTTAGTTTATTTTAGTTTAGGTTTAGGTTTATTTTATTTTGTTTATTTCATTTTTTTATTTTAGGTTTAGGTTTCTTTTTTAGTTTAGGGTTTAGGTTTTATTTTTTCTTTATTTTTTAGGTTTTATTTTTAGGTTTAGTTTTACGGTTTATTTATTTAGTTTTAAATTTATTTTCTTTTTTATGTTTTTTTTTAGTTTAAATTTAGGTTTAAGTTTAATTAGTATATTTAGTTTATTTTTTATTTATTTTAGTTTACTATATTTTTTATTTTCATTTAGGTTTATTTTTTTAATTAGTTTAGTTTATTTATTTTAGGTTTATTTATTTTAGTTTAGGTTTTTAATTTTAGTTTCTTTTATTTTATTTAGTTTAGGGTTTATGCTTATTTTTTAGTTGAGTTTTATTTTCATATTATTTTTTTAGGTTTAGGTTTTATTTTTTATTTTTAGGTTTTATTTTTAGTGAAGATTTAGGTTTATTTTTAGTTTATTTTATTTAATTTAGTTTAGGTTTAATTTATTTTAGGGTTAGGTTTAGGTTTTATTTATTTTAGTTTAGTTTATTTTATTTTAGGTTTAGATTTATTTTTTTGTTTATTTTATTTTTATTTTAGGTTTAAGTTTATTTTTAGTTTAGGGTTTATTTTTTTATAATTTATTTTTTTTTGGGTTTATTTTTAGGTTTAGGTTTTATTTAGTTTTATTTTCTTTATTATAGGTTTATTTTATTTTTTATTTTATGTTTAGTTTTTATTTTTTATTTAGGTTTTTTTATTCTTAGGTTTAATTTATTTTTTAGTTTTGTTTAGGTTTATATTTATTTTATTTTAGTTTTATTTATTTTTTTATATAATTTCATTTTTAGGTTTAGGTTTAGGTTTAGGTTTCAGTTTAGGTTTTATTTTATTTTATTTTATTTAAGTTAGGTTTATTTATATAATTTAATATTAAGTTTTATTTAATTTAGGTTTAGGTTTTTAAATTTTTAGGGTTTAAGCTTTAGGCTTTAAGGTTTATACATTATGGTTTACAATTTATGGTTTTAGGGCTTAGGGTTTAAGGTTAGGGTTTAGAGTTTAGGGTTTATGGTTTAGTGTTTAGGCTTTAGGGTTTAGGGTTTTTAGGGTTTAGGGTTTAGGGTTTAGGGTTAGTTTTGGGTTAAGGGATTATTCTTTAGGGTTTAACATTTTTAGGGTTTAGGATTTAGGATTTAGGGATGTAGGCTTAGGGTTGTAGGTTTAGGGTTTAGGGTTTAGGGATTATTTTTAGGATTTAGGGTTTTTTTTTACAAATTAAGTAAACTGGTAGGTTTAGGTTTATTTTATTTATTTAGTTTATTTTTTATTATTTTAGTTTATTTTATTTTTATTCTAATTTATTTTTTTATTTTTATTTAGTTTAATATATTTATTTTAGTTTAAGTTTTTTATTTTTGTTTATTATTTTAGGTTTATTTTAGGTTTTATTTTTTAGTTTAGGTTCAGATTTATTTTTAGTTTATTTAACATTATTTAGGGTTTAGGTTTAGTTTAGTTTATTTTAGTTTAGTTTAGGTTTATTTTTAAGTTTATTTTTTAGATTTAGTTTATTTTATTTTGTTTATTTTAGGTTAAGTTTTTCTTTAGTTTAGGGTTTAGGTTATATTTTTATTTATTTTTTTTAAGTTTTATTTTTTTAGGTTTATTTTTAGGTTTAGGTTTTTTTATTTAGTTTTTATTTTATTATATTTTTTGGTGACTTTTATTTTACATTTTTTATTTTATTTTATTTAGGTTTTATTTTTTAGGTTTATTTTATTTTTTTAGTTTAGTTTAGGTTTTGATTTATTTTATTTTATTTTAGTTTTTTTATTTTATTTTTAGGTTTAGGTATGGTTTAAGTTTCAATTTTTATTTTATTTATATTTTATTATATATAAGTTTGGGTTTTATTTTCTTTTTTAGGTTTTTAGGGTTAAGGGTTAAGGGTTTAGGGTTTAGGGAATAGGGATTGGGGTTTAGTGTTTAGGGTTTAAGATTGTAGGTTTTAGGGTTTAGGGTTTAGGGTTTTGGGTTTAGAGTTTAGGGTTTTTGGGTTTAAGGTTTAGGGTTTAGAGTTTAGCATTTAGGGTTTAGGGTTTTAGGTTTAGGGTTTAGGGTTTAGGGTTTAGGGTTTAGGGTTAGGGTTTCTTTATTTATTATTTATTTGTTTTTATTTAGGGTTTAGGGATTATGGTTTAAGGTTTTTTAGGGTATAAGATTTAGGATTAAGGGTTAAGGGTTGTAAGTTTAGGGTTTAGGGTTTAGGGATAGTTTTAGGGTTTAGGTTCTAGGGTTTAGACTTTAGGATTTAGTGTTCAGGTTTTTTTTTTAAATTAGCTAAACTAGAAGGTTTAGGTTTACTTAGTTAATTTAGTTTATTTTTTATTTATTTTAGTTTATTTTATTTTTTATTTTTATTTAGTTTAGTTTATTTATTTTAGGTTTATTTATTTTAGTTTAGGTTTTTCATTTTAGTTTATTTTTTTTGGTTTTAGGTTTAAGATTATTTTTACTTTAGTTTTATTTTATTTTTTTATTTTTATGATTTTACGTTTATCATTTATTTTTTAGGTTTAGGTTTAGATTTTTATTTTATTTTCTTAGGTTTTTATTTAAGGTTTATTTTTTAGGTTATATTTTTTAGTTTAGGTTTAGTTTATTTTGGGTTTAGGTTTAGGTTTTATTTATTTTAGTTTAGTTTATTTTAATTTAGGTTTATGCTTTGTTTTGTTTATTTTTTTTAGTTTAGGGTTTAGGTTTTATCTTTTATTTATTTTTAGGTTTATTTTATGTTTATTTTTAGGTTTAGGTTTTATTAGTTTTTATTTTCATTTATTTTAGGTTTATTTTATTTTTATTTTACATTTAATTTTTATTTTACTTTTACTTTTAAGTTTATTTTATTTTTTAGTTTAGTTTCGGTTTTTATTTGTTTTATTTTAATTTAGTTTTATTTTTTATTTTATTTATTATTTTATCACTAGCTTAGTTTTATGTTTAGGTTTAGGTTTTAGATTAAGTTTTTATTTTATTTTATTTTTTATTTAAATTTGGTTTAGGTTTAGGTTTATTTATTTATTTTGTTTGTATGTTTTATTTTGTTTAGGTTTATGTTTTTATGTATTTAGGGTTTAGGGTTTAGGGTTTAGTGTTTATAGTTTAGGGTTTAGGGTTTAGGGTTTAGGGATTAGGATTGTAAGTTTTAAGGATTAGGGTTTAGGGTTTTTAGTGTTTAGGGTTTAGGAGTTAGTTTAGGTTTATTTTAGGGTTTAGGGTTAGGTAGGTTTAGGATTTAGGTTTAGTTTTTAGATTTAGGGTTAGGTTTATAGTTTATTTATGATTTAGGTTTAGATTTAGGTTTAGTTTAAGGTTTAGGGTTTAGGGTTAGGGTTAGGGTTTAGAGTTTAGGGTTTAGGGTTTAGGGTTTAGGTTTAGGGTTTGTATGTTTAGGGTGCATGGTTTAGGGTTTGTTTTAGTGTTTAGGGTTTTTTAAAAAAAATAATTAAGTAAACCCTTAAGTTTAGGTTTATTTAAGTTTATTTTTTAGGTTTAGATTTTTATTTAGTTTTTATTTTAATTTATTTTTTATTTTACATTTAGGTTTTATTTTATTAGGTATTTTGTTTTAGGTTTATTTTATTTAGTTTAGTTTAAGTTTTTATTTATTTTATTTTAGTTTAGTTTTTATTTTTAATTTTATTTTATTTTATTATTTTATTTATGTTTAGGTTTATTTATTTATTTTATTTTTAGGTTTTATTTAGTTTAGGTTTAGGTTTTTAGGTTTTAAGGTTTAGGGTTTAGGGTTTAGGGTTTAGGGTTTTGGGGTTTAGGGTTTAGGGTTTTTGGTTTAGGGTTTAGGGTTTAGGGTTTAGGGTTTAAGGTTAAGGTTTTATTTTTTATCTTTTTTTTATTTTTTTATTTTTTTTTATTTTTAATTAAGTAAAGTGGTAGGTTTAGGTTTTTTTAGATTAATTTTTTTTATTAATCTTTGTTTATTTTATTTTTTATTTATATTTAGGTGTATTTTTATTTTTATTTTGTTTAGTTTATTTATTTTAACCTTATTTATTTTAATTTAGGTTTTTGATTTTATTTTATATTTTATTTATTTTTAGGTTTTATTTTTATGATTATTTTTTAGGTTTAGGTTTTTATTTAGTTTTTATTATATTTTATGTTAGGTATAGTTTATTCTTATTTTAGGTTTAGTTCTTATTTTTTTTAGGTTATTTACCTTTTAGTTTTGTTTACGTTTATTTTTTATTTTTTTATTTTAGTTTTTATTATTTATTTTATTTTCTTTTTAGGTTTAGGTTTAGGTTTAGGATTAGGTTTTAGTTTTAGTTTTTATTTTATTTTATTTTAGGTTTTTTTATTTATTTTATTTTTAAGTTTTATTTAGTTTAGGTTTATTTTTTAGCTTTTTAGGATTTATATTTAAGGGTTAGTTTAGGGTTTAGAGTTTAGTGTTTAAGGTTTGGGTTTTAGGGTTTTTTTGGTTTAGGATTTAGGGTTTAGGGTTTAGGGTTTATGGATTTTAGGGTTTAGGGTTTAGGGTTAAGGGTTTAAGGTTTAGGGTTTAGGGTTTAGGGATTTTAGGGTTTAGGGTTTAGGGTTTAGGGTTAAGGGTTTAGTTCAGATTTTAGTTTAGGATTTAGGGTTTTTGGTTTTTTTTTAATAGAGAATAAATTCAGATTCAATATTTCTTCTTTTTGATTTCATCAACCAAGTAACACACCAAGTTTCCTAAGATACAAGCAATGACATATATCAAAAATGAGCACACATTGAATAAATCAAAGCCAGATAATAGAATAGTCCTTGTAAAGACAGTTCCATAAGAGTAGCGGATCGGTCGATCATTCTTCAGTTTCTCTAGTTCCCATCAGAACCACCCTGGCCTCTCGAGTTGCGGGATCCACCATCATATCCACGATCTCTCCCTCCATCACCACCATGGCTGTAACCTTTATCACTCCTCTCTCCTCCATAACCACCACTGCTCCAACCACCACCTCCATATCCACCAGCACCTCCACATCCCCCACCACCACTATGATAACGCCTCACCTTAGCCTCATTCAGATTATATTAAAGCCTGTTAGGTGACGTTCCTTCCATTAAGGTTCTGCCCATTCTTAAGGTTTAGGTTTAGGTTTAGGTTTATCAGATTTTAGGGTTTAAGATTTTTTTAAATTTATTTAGTTACCTTAGGTTTAGGTTTAGGTTTAGGGTTAGGGGTTTAGGGTTTAGGGATTAGGGTTTAAGGTTTAGGGTTAGGGTTTAGGGTTTGGGGTTTAGGGTTTAGGGTTTAGGGTCTAGGGTTTTATGGTTTACGCTTTTAGGGTTTAGAGTTACGGTTTATGATTTTTTAGGATTTATGGTTTAGGGTTTAGAGTTTAGGGTTGTAGGTTTAGGGTTTAGGATATAGGGTTTATGGTTTTTTTAAATTAAGTAAAACACTAGGTTTAGGTTTATTTAGTTTATTTTTTATTTTTATTTTGCTGAGTTTATTCATTTTAAGATTATTTATTTTAGTTTAGGTTTTTTTATTTTAGTTTATTTTTTAGGTTTAGGTTTAGGTTTAGGTTTATTTTTTAGTTGAGTTTTGTTTTTATTTTATTTTTTAGATTTAGGTTTTATTTTTTATTTTTTATTTTTAGGATGAGGTTTAGGTTTTTATTAATTTTTTTAGGTTTAGGTTTTAGGTTTTTATTTTAGGTTTATTTTTAGGTTTTATTTTTCAGTTTAGGTTTAGGTTTAATTTTAATTTATTAGTTTAGTTTAGGTGTAGTTTTTATTTTATTTAGTTTAGTTATTTTTAGTTTATTTTATTTTGTTTATTTTTTTATTTTAGGTTTATTTTTTTTGTTTGGTTTTATTTCTTTTAGTTTAGGTTTTTTATTTAGTTTTTATTTTATTATATTTTAAGTTTATTTTATTTTTTTATTTTATGTTATATTATTTTATTTTGGTTTTATTTTAAGTTTATCTTTTATTTTATTTAGTTTATGTTGTTATTTATTTATTTTACTTTATTTTATTATTAATTTTATTTTATTTTGGTTTGGTTTAAGTTTTAATTTAGTTTTATTTATTTATTTTATTTTTTTTTTTTTTTTTTATTTAGGTTTTTTTTTTATATTTTCTTTTAGTTTTATTTAGTTTTATTTAGTTTTTTGGTTTTGGTTTAGGGTTTAGTATTGGGTTAGGGTTTAGGGTTTTGGGGTTTAGGTTTTAGTGTTTAGGGTTTAGTGTTAGTTTTGGTTTGTTTTTAGTTTTTTATTTTTTAGGTTTATATTTAGGGTTTAGTTTATTTTAGGGTTTTAATTTAGGAGTAGTTTAGTTTATTTTATTTTATATTTATTTTAGTTTATTTTATTTTTTTTATTTTATCTAGTTTATTTTTTTAATTTTATTTATTTTTATTTAGTTTAGTTTATTTAGTTATTATTTTTTAGGTTCAAGTTTAGGTTTAGTTTATTTTTTAGTTTTATTTTTATTTTATTTTTAGGTTTATTTATTTTTAGTTTATGTTTGTTTTCATTTATTTTTAGGTTTAGCTTTAGGTTTTATTTTGGATTTTATGTTTATTTATCTAGTTTAGTTTTTTTAGTTTATTTAATTTTATTTAGTTATATTTTATTTTATTTTTTTATTTTTATTTTATTTTAGGTATTTTTATGTTTAGGTTTTATTTAGTTTATTTTATTTTTAGTTTTAATTTTAGTTTAGGTTTATTTTAGTTTAGTTATTATTTTTATTTATTTTCATGTTTTATTTTAAGTTTATTTTTTTAGGTTTTTTATTTAGTTTTAATTTACTCATTTTAGGTTTATTTATTTTATTTTAAGTTTAGTTTATTTTATTTAGGTTTTTATTTTTTAGTAGTTTAGTTTATTTTATTTTATTTTAGTTTATTTTATTTTCTTTTTTTAAGTTTATTTAAGTTTTAGTTTATGTTTTTTTTTATTTTATTTTTTTTATTTGGTTAAATTTTATTTATATATTATTTAGGTTTTATTTAGTTTGTTCAGATTTAGCTTTTAGGGTTTAGGGTTTAGGGTTTTAGTGGTTGGTTTTTAAGGTTTAGTTTGGGGTTTATTTGTATTTTGATTTTGGGTTTAGGGTTTTAGTTTAAAGTTTAGGGTTAGGGTTTGGGTTTTAGGATTTAGGGTTTGTGGTTTAAGGTTTTGGCTTTGGGTTTTTTAGGGTTTTTTAGTTTAGGTTTTTCTTTTTTTTTTATATAAAGAACAAATCAGATTCAAATTTCTTCTTTGTTTATTTAGTTATATTTTAGTTTATTTTATTTTATTTTTATTTTATTTTATTTTTATTTTTTTTTTTTATTTTATATAATTATTTTTTATTTTTTTTGTTTTATTTAGAGGTTTATTTTATTTATTTTTTAGTTTAGTTTAGGTTTAGTTTATTTTAAGTGAGTTTTATTTTATTTTATTTTTAGGTTTAGGTTTTAGGTTTTATTTTAGGTTTATTTTTAGGTTGATTTTTAGTTTAGTTATTTTTATTTATTTTATTTATTTGGTTTATATTTTAGGTTTAGGTTTAGGTTTTATTTATTTGGTTTAGTTTATTTTAGTTTAGGTTTAGGTTTATTTTATTTTTAATTTTTTTTAATTTTAGGTTTAGGTTTTTTTTTTATTTAGTTTTATTTATTTATTTTAAGTTTTATTGGTGTATTTTTAGTTTAGATTTTATTTTATTTTATTTTAGGTTTATTTTATTTATATTTACATTTAGTTTTATTATATTTTATTTTTTTATTCTAGGTTTATTTTATTTTTTTATTTAGTTTATGTTTTATTTATTTTATTTTAGTTTATTTTATTATTTTATTTTATTTTAAGTTTTATTTTAGTTTAGGTTTTTTATCTTTATTTTTTATATTTAGGTTTGGGTTTATTTATTTTATTTTATTTTTAGGTTTTATTTAGTTTAAGTTTATGTTTTTTTTTAGTTTAAGTTTTTTATGTTTAGGTTTGTGATAGGTTTTTTTGTGGTTTAGGTTTAGCTTGTTTTGGTTAGTTTAAGTTTAGGGTTTAGTTTTTAGTGTTTAGGGTTTAAGTTTAAGGGTTTAGGGTTTGGGTTTTTGGTTAGGTTTAGGGTTTAGGTTAGGTTTAGGGTTTGAGGCATTTGGGTTTAGGGTTGGATTTCAAGTTTTTAGGATTTAAGGTTTTAGGGTTTAGGGTTTAAGTTTAGATTTTATTTAGGGTTTAGGGTTTACAATTTAGGGTTTATATTTTGGTTTAGGTTTAGAGTTTAGGGTTAATTACATCTTAGAAAATGAAATTTCTTAAGATACTCTAGATTAAAGTAGGAAAATATCATCTCCAAAGATTTTAAGGTTAGACCATCAAAGGATTGGTTGTATTTGGAAAATCAATTGGGAAAGTTTAAGGAGAATACTTATTTTGGAATCCAAATAAAAAGTAGATGCTCATGAAACCAGAAGCCGTGAGCATTCCAATCTTATTTTTTATAATTTTGAAGTTGAGGAGATTTATATGTTTTGAGTTGAAATTTAATTAGATTACTAGCTTATAATCCACCAACACAAGGTTGTGAATGCCTAAGAGGTGATGATTTATGCTCAGAGTAAAGGAAATAACTACCTTGGATCCTAAATCTAGCTTTAGTATGCAAAAGCATGGCCTAAATCTAAGGATTAGACATAAGGGTTTACCTCCACAAGAAAGAATAAATTGTCCGCTTTGGACTTATAATGCTAGTGGCCACTAGGTATCTCCTTCTACAATTTTAAAACCATGTAGTATGGCCTTATGAATTGCAAGATAGCTAGTTATTTAATTAAAAAGAAACTAAAGTCTTAAACATACTCCCTAAGAGATTAGAGCATGTGTGGTATGAGCATATGACTTAATTTATAGATGCAAAATCTTTTCAAATTTGTTTTCATTTTAGACACATTATTTTGATAGAGGTTTTTAGGATTTTATGCCTAAATGCATGATGAAATAGGTTATGTCATCAGCTAGAAGAAGGTGTTCTCCACCACAAGGGATGCCTCATAGTCAACATTCTTTATCATGCAAGGATAGAGATCCTTCATGTTCAAGAGTGAAAGAATATGCATGGATGATGTGGAACATACAACCATACAACTAAGAGGTTGCTAAATCTTTAATTATCTTATTTATGTCTTAGGATTTATGATGAGTTATGAGTTGTTTAAAATTTAATTATGTGTGATTAGTTGGGTAAAAAAGTTATTTTTATCCTAAGAGCCTAATCATATCCAAGCCACACATTAAAGCATCAATCATTTAAGAAACTATGAAAAACATTCGGTCCAAATGCATAATGTAAACATAACATCAAACAATTATGTAAATTATCAAAAAAGAATAAAAAGTCGATGTGATCGGGTACCGCCATACAACCCAAAGAGAGAAAAGATGGGCAGCCGAGCTCTACCCTTATACAACCTAAAATTTGAAAGAATAATTGTAATTGTATTAAATGCTATGGGGGTCTTCTTTCTTCATATCTCTATTTCTGATTTGGTTCCTTTTTTATTTTGATGGTGCTTGCTTCAAAGGCATCATAGAGCACTGCTAATCCTAATTTTCTATAGCACTAATCTTAATTCTTATTATAAAAATTATATTTATGTGGGAAAAGTAAATCTAAGTAAACCTGCAAAATAGAGGTTAGCTAAATATACATATAATCCCAAGCAATTGTATTTATAATTTTGACTTAACACCCTACACATGGGTAACTAAGCCCATTCCATAACTTGGATTATGCTTAAAGATTTAAGCAAACGCAAAAGAGCATTCACATTTATTTTTAAGCATCCCTTAAGCATAATCCCCTATAAAATATGATTAATAATTTTATCATCTACTAAGCATACACCTAACATCCAATCTAAAATAATACATCATAAAACAAAACATACATCACATCATTCATCCTAACTTAGAGCTAGAAATGGTGACTTAATTCTAATGTGTATTAAGGCTTGTGTGGTAAGTCTTGTTAGGCATTAGTGTTGTATTTTCTAAGTGTAGAAGGATTCAATTTAACATGAAAGGTTGATTTCACTTGAAGTAGTTTAATTGATTTGAGAATTTTAATTTGTGTTTTCTTTTGTTTCATTTGATTACACTTAGCAACTAAGTGTTATAAAGAGAGGAAAAGAGGATTGTCATCTTTCATCCCTACCTTAAGTCACTTTCTAAAGTATATTAATTTGATTTAGTTCTCTTTAGTGAATGGCTTATTAAATGATTTAATAAATCTTAAGTTTAGGTTCACTTTAAATAATCCTATTCAAAATGAAAGGCATCTTAAGATTAATTTAATTCAATTACTACCACATGACATATATTAAATCATTCCTTTCCATCACATGTATAACATGCATATAATTTAATCCTAAGTATATCTATACATGAAACATATTTTAACACACTTAAATGATGAATATATGTGTATGTTTAGAATTTATATTTTATTTGATTGAATTATTTAAACATATTAATTTAAAATTTTATCAAAATTCTTATACAAAAAGCACAAAAGAATGAAATTAAATAGCCGTTGTTAAACCAGAAGTGAGGTAATCAAATGACCTCCTTGGAGCTAGCTAAAGCCTCATATTCTCGATGTACTATATACCCATTTGCATTCAAACATATGTAAATTTGTATACATGAACATAGGATGTAAGCTCCAAATCATATGGCTAATTAATTCAACCACTTAGTCAATTATGAATGCATGCAATTATAATGTAAAATGGGATTTTCATTCACATATACATATACATGTACAAGATATAGGCAAGTATGTCATTGTTAAACTAGGAAGTGAGGTAATCAAATGACCTCCTTGGCTAACTAAAGCCTTGTATTCTGGATGTTTACTATATACTTGCTTTTCTCGGACACACATGGATGTATACATAAATGAGGGAAAAAAACCATGCAAAGATTGTATATTTTTTTTATTGAATCATTTATATATATGAATTAAAGCTCTATCTAAATTCTAATGTTGAAATACATAAGAATGAAATCAAATGTATGTTAAACCAAAGAGGTAATCAAATGACCTCCTTTAGCTAAAGCTTGTTCTGGATGTCTGACTATATACCCATATTCAATCTTATATAAATCAACACACAGGAAAGAGAACTCAACATTCATAAACTTAAGCTATAAGCACATGCATTTCTTATGTATTTATAACTAGCATCATAACACATATTATTATTCATTTATAAGCTTTTGAAAAATACATTTCGATTTAATAGTGATTATAGCCACGCATATATTAAATTAAATCAACACATGCAAGCTTACATAAAGGAAATCCATTTTATTTTACTTGATTTTGAAAAGATGGATGCATGAATTCAAATGACATACCAAATTTAACATGATTGGAAAGAGGAATCAAATATAAGCATGTGATTCATTCAACCAAACTAAAGGACAATCAAATCAAATAAGATTATTTAAAGCAAAACCAAAGCTTCTTTATTAATTAAGTTTTGGATTTGATTTGATTTAAAGAGGAGAAGAGAAATCATCACTTGTTGTTTTAAACCCATTATTATTTTGATTTAATTTAATGTAATAAGTTGATTTTATGGGTTAATTAAGTTGAACCCTAATTAGATGAATTAATTACTTACTTATGTCACCTTAAAGTAATTAACTAAATAATTATGAGCCAACATGATATGCAAAAAATAAACTTGCAATGATCCTAGGAAATAAAAGGGGCCTAATGCAATTGGCTCATGATTAATAGTTAATTAGATTAAGGAACTTAATTAATTCTTATGGTTTTTCCACACATGTCGACTAACCATAATTTCATTAAACTCCTTTAGGTTATTAAACACCTAAAGATCTACATGATTTAATTATTTAAGGTCTGATGATTATGATTTCAATTTGATTAAGTGATTTAATTAATTAGTTAAATCTTTAATTTCATTTTAAAAAGGGTAAAATGAACTTAGGGGTCCCAACCCTATTCCTTAGTTCACTTATGTGAATAATGATTAATAAACTTAATTAACCAATTTATTACTATTCATGGGATTAATTAATCAATTAACTTAAAAGAGTTAAGGTTTAATTAGTCAATTTTCCTAATTAAGTGAGCAATAAATCCCAAGAAAATCATGGGAGAGGTCATCCTATTAAATTAACTCACAAAATTTGAAATTAATTTCAAAGTAATTATGGAGTAATAAGCTAATTAATTTTGTAATTAAACTTAATTACTATTCAAAATTAGTTAAGATCATTTTAATTAATTCTCCTCAAATACCTTTAAAATGAGTATTTATTTTTTTTTTATCTCATGATGTTTTATGATTTTTAGAAGTTTTAGCCATTAAAATGATTAATAAGCCTAATTAAACCCTAATTTTATGGCCATATGGCAATTGCAGTACTTTCCACATGGCTGCTGATTGGCTACTTAAAACTTATCCCACTGCCTATGTGACGCGCATGGATGCACTTTCTCATCTATCATCGATCTAAGATGGGCTATGATTAATTCCACATCTTCATAGGAATATATCGATCTAGTGGATCTAATCATGATCATCCATTTGATCACAATGCGGTGCATGATCTAACATCACAAGTGAGAGAGAATGGAGTCCATCATTTGCTCACTTGATCGAAGCTACCGAAGCTTGGATCAACTCCAAAGGATCCCACACCTTCACAACATCGATCGAGATCCAATGGTCAAGATACATGAGATGCAAGTTTTCTTCAAAAGCTCCAACCCATTTTTGCCTAAAGATCATTTTGGAAGCATACCTTGCATCAAGCTCAAGACCTAAATGATTGAGAAGCTTCATCTAGTAGAGATGAAGCTTGATGAGTAGAATTGGATCCCTCAATGTTCACTCAAGGCCATGAATAATGATTTGGAGCTCAACTTTGCTTGAAGTCCCACCTCTCGTGGAAGCTTGGGAGATGATTCATTCTTGCTTGAAGAGGCCTAAGGAAGGTGCAAAGTTAATTTGAGTTTGATGGAGAAATGGGAAGTTAGGTGAAATGGGAGTGTCCTATTTGTGAGATGAATGGCATTTTTCAATCGAGGAATGAGCTTGACAGCTTAGGGAATGGCTCTAGTGGCTTATCTTGGGTAGCTAGGGCTGAGGAATATTTTTTGTGTGTTTTTGAGTGGAAAGGGGGTGTATACCCCTTCATCTTAATCGATGGGATTAAGTTTGGCTTCTAATGGATCCCACCATCTGGGGAGTCATGGGTGTGGAAGAGGTGAGTTGCTCGGCTTGGTTGGTTGAAGGTGTGGAGGTGGTTCCAAGGAGGAATCATGGGTGTCCTATGGGTTTTAAATGCTCCAATGGGGAGGTGAGGTGATTTCACCTCCCATGGTCATGTCAACCCAACCACCCCTTAGGTTGGGCGTCCTAGTGCCTAGGTGGACCATTGGGAGAGTACCAAGTGGCCAAGGAATGGAAATGACCACTTACATGGGTGATTTGTCTCATGATTCCCTTGACCCAAGGGTAGAATGATCATTTGGCATTGGATTTGATTTGGGCAGATTTGAAATGAGCCAAAAGTGGGTTAGCCCAAATTTCAAGTCAATTGGAGTTGATTTGGGTTTGGCTCAATTTGACTCATTTAGGTCAAATTGGTTAGGTTGTCAAGTTGACCAATTGGTCAAATTGGTCAAACCAAGGGTTGGGTCAAGTTTAATTATCATTTAGGATGTTTTGGTTCAATTGGTTTGGTTTAGTTTGCTTATTTTGATTTTGGCTCATTTGAATTCATTTGGGTCAAATGGGTTAAGTAACCAATTTGACCAAATTGGCCAAATTAGCTTGGTTGGGTGTTGGTTTGGGTTTAGACCAATTGAAGATGATTAGCTTTGGTTTCACTAATTTGGATTTGGTTTTGATTTAGCCAACTTGGACCTTTAGGTCAATTTGGGCTAAGTAGGTCAATTGGGTCCAATCATGGCTTTGGTCAAGTTCAACAATCAATTTGGAATGAAATTGAGCCATTGGTTGCAATCAATTTGGTTTATATTTTGATTTGACCCAATTTGGTCTTTTAGGTCAATTTGGGTCAACTTGGGTCAAGATGGCCAATTGGGATTGGTTTGACTCAATTGAAGGTCAAGTCATTCAAATATTGATTTTGATTTGGTATGAATCATTGGTTTCAAGGGATTTGGCTTAAGTTGCAATTTGGCTAGTTTGGGTTTATATGGGTTAGACTTGGTCAAATGACCAAGTTGACTTGGTTTGACAATTTGATCAACCTAGGGTGATCAACAATCATGATGGGAGGTTTTGATGCTTGGTTCAATCCAATTTGGGTAGGATTAGAACTTGCTCAAATAGGTCAAATTGGCCACTTTGTCAAGTGGACCAATTGGGTTTAGTTGGCTTGATTTTGGTTGAGTTTGATTTAGTTGAGTTTATATATGGATTTGGGATTGATATATAAATTCAATTGCAATTGCTTGGGTTCAAATGGGTTTTGGTTCATTTGAACATTTCAAGTCGAAAGGGTTAAGTTGGGTTTGACTTGGGTTGATTTTGGTTTGGCTTGATGATTGTATTTTTCAATTATATTTTTGAATATGATTGAAGGTGTGATTCATTCATGAGAAAATCAATTGAATTTTTGGAATGAAGGAATTTGAAGTCCATGAGTCATGTGATTGGTTTGATTTTGATTTGGTTTGATTTAGTTTTGATGATTTAAATGTATATTTCATTTAAATTTGTGAAGATGATTGAAAATATGATTGATTTGTGAGAAAATCAATTGAGTTTGACTTGATTTGGATTAAGATTTGGCTAAGTCCATGGATACATCATATGGCTTAGAAGGGTTTTGATTTAATTTGATTTAGTTTAATTTAGTTTTGATCATTTGAATGTAGATTTGATTTATATTTAGAAGATGATTGAAGATATAAATTGATTATGAGAAAATCAATTGATTTTGATTGATTTGGATTAAGATTTGGCTTCCATGGGATAGTCATATGGCTTAGAGGGTTTCAAGTTTGGATTTGATCATGGGCTTCAATCATTTGGTTTTGGAATTTGGGTTTGATTTAGATTTGAATTTGATGTTTGAATTGAACTTGAGGTTTGGTTTGAGAAGGTGAACATGGATTGGATTTGGGTTGTAGGTGGATTATCTTAATCCCTAAGGCATAACCTAATCCTAAGGTTTAACCCTTCTAAGTTTTAGGCTTTAAGTGTTTACCTAATTGTTAGAAGTGTCTTATGACTAGGAAGTCTTAGTGTCTAGAAGACTCCTAAGTCTAAGATGGGAAGATTGAATCACTCCAAAAGTGAGGTCAAGGCCTTAGGCTCCATAGTGTTACCCTTGGAGATGAGATGAAAGACCAAAGCTAAGTTTCACATTATAGACTCATATATCTTTCAACACTTTACTTGGGAGATCATGGATACATGAGAACAGCATAGTTCCATCCTCTCTACATCAGTGTATGAAGTTCTTGAGAGGTGGGATTGTCTACTGTGTCAAAGGAGATCTCAAGCCATTTATAGTTCATGAGATATATGAGGATGCTTACTACCTCCTCAAAATCAACAAGTCTATTCATGAACTTGGCCAAAGTTTAAAAAATAAAAGAAAAAAGAAAAAAAGAAAAGAAAAAGAAAGAGAAAAGAAAAGAAAAGAAAAGTGAAAATGAAAAGAAAATAAAAGAGGAAACTTTATTCCACCCATAGAAGATATTCCCAAATATGAGAAAACCTATCCTAGGGACTTAAAATAAGAGGCCCATGAAATTTTACTTGATAAGACACCATAGAATCTAAGGTGACACTTGAGCTAGAAGGTGATGAAGATGGGCTCAAAGCAAAGCATAAGTGTATCCAAGTCTATATGTGAAATAGTTAGACATTAGTTGGGAACCTTAGCTCTACCTCTCAAAAGCTAAGGGTAGTTAAGGAAGCCCTAAGTCATCCATGTGTGAAGACTCATAGGTTCTTCTGAGCATCATCCTCAAGTCAAGAAGTTGATGTAGAACTTGAGGATGATTCATATAAAGATTTAATAGAATTACCTTTTGATTGGTACTTCCTTGTGTTCATAATTTAGCAAAGAAAGGTTAATCCCACATACTTGGTCAAAGCACTAGACTACTAAAAGAATATGGAAGAATAAATGCAAAAGCTCTCAATCAAGAATGACACTAGGATTCAATATTGTGGGTCCAATCGATGATGGTGATTACTACTTCACCAATCATTGAATCTAAAAGGTTCTTTTCAAATCACATTAACTCATATGAGAGCTATGCTTAGAAACTTAGATGATCTAGATGATTTTGAAGTCAAAGATGCACCACTAGAGTTTGAAGAAGAGATCAAGTCAACCATCGATGAGCTCAAGGAAATCAACTTAGAATCAAGAAGATCCATCAACATACATCGCTTCTTTGTTGAATGAAATTGAAACCAATGACTTAGTTAGTGAGTTTAAGGACTACTTTGCATGGAGTTATGAAGAGATGCGATTGGCTAATAAATCCATAAACTAGAATAGAGCCTATTGCTAACCCTATCAAGCAAGCTCCTCACATGCGATTAGACATAGAACATAAGTCATTTATGAAGTCAAGAAATTGAATGATGTTTCATCTGGAAGAAAAATACCCTTAGCCAACATCATCGTTAAGAAAAGAATGGTCAAATTCACATTTTAGGATTTAAATAAGGCATGTCCAAAAGATGAATTTTCCAATCCATGATGTGGACATTGCCTCATCATGTAGTCTTCTTCATGGATGGCTCATAGATATAACCAAATAAAGATGGCCTGAAAAGAAACACTACTTTTAGAACCTCGATCAAAATCTATTACTATAAGGTCATGCCTTTAAAATGTCTACATACTACATTAACTTGACTTCAATGAACTCATTCATCATCAAGTGTTGATGATCTCATGGTCAAAAGTAGAAAAAGAAAGACCATCTTTGACTTGAGAGTAGTTTTCAAATAGTTAAGATAATTTAACCTCAAAATGAACCCCAAGTGTGCATTCAAAGTAGCTGGAAATTCCTTGGTTTGTCGACACTGTGGAATCAAATCATCGAGAATATCAAGAGATATTAGAAATGCCACACCCCTAAAAGTTTAACTCAACTCGATCATTCCAAGGTAGTTGGCATATCTAAGATGCTTATATCCAACTTATCGGAAGATGACACCATTCTCAGACTTGTCAAAAAAAGATGCCAAGTTTAAGTGGGATAAGTGTGAGCATGCCAAGACATCACATTACCGATGACCGGTTCTAGTAGCCTATCCTGTGCAAGCTCATACTTTACACTACTATGTGATGACTTGGTGATTTGTTGGCCAAGCCAATGATGAAGGGAAGGAAAATACACACTACCTCAATCCATCTAATCCCTATAGTATTAATTTATTGAGAAGCATTGCCTGATCTTTGCATCCCAAAAGCTACAACACTACATGCTTCCTCATAAGGTGAACTTAATCTCAAAGATCAATCCACTATAGTATCTCATGACAATGCTATGATGGTTGAACACGGTCCATGAGCCTCTCATAATTTGACATTACCTTCTTAAACTTCCTGTGGTTAAAGGATAAGCACTTTCTTAGAAAGACACCTTTCCGAATTTCCGCTTAGTGATCTCCGATGAACAAATCATGAACTTAGGGGATACTAGCATTCACCATTGCAAGATGTACTTTGATGGTGTGGCTTTCTCTCAAAGAGGAAAAGAACCATAATCTACTATTCCAAGAAAGGTAGGGTAGAAATAGTTCTCTTAACTCTAGATGGAGATGTGATGAGATTCTCATATTTGTCCCATTGCACTAACAATAAGCCAAATATGAGGCTTTGATTGTAGTTTATTACTCTAAGCATCTAGAAACATCAACATCTTTGAGGATTCTAGTTATCAACCAAATTGTTGGTCCTATAAGGTTATAAAGCCCAAGCTCCATCACTACCATAAGTACACCATGGAGTTGGCCCAAATCCTAGAGGTTACCATTTATAAGATTCCTTGAGGAGAGAATGCCATAATGTATGCTTTAGCCAAGCTTTCCAAGGAGTAAGGATGAGTCCATATCAATAAAGGTCCAAAATAGACAAGTCTTATCCCTTATTGATATTGAACTCATCAAAAGTACTCTTTGAAGGGAGTTGTTATTGCCAAGAAGGATGAGGAGTTAGATTGAGGCAACCATTCATGGATTACCTAAATAAAGAAACTACCTCAAGAGAAGTCCCAAGCCCATCGATGAAGCAGAGCACTTTCCTATGCTCTTGTGGATGGTGTCTTGTATCGTGACTTTCAATCATATGTGGTTACATTGTTTAGACAAGCACAAGCTATAAGATCATGACAGGTACACTCAAGGATTATGTGGAGCCAACCAATCCATCAAAGATGAAAGCCAAGATCAAGAGTCTAGGATACTATTGGCTATCGATGATCAAAGATTGCATGGATATGCTAGATGCCACCAATGTCAAATACATGGTGTGGTCCTACACCAACCACCCAACATTCTACATCCTACATTGGCCTCATGGCCATTCGAAGTGTTGGGGTATACATAGTGGGTCGATTGATCCTCCTTCTTCCAAGGGTCATCATCTTAGTCTACGCTACTTTTCCAAATGGCAAGGTGATTCTCGAGAGGTCACAACTCAAAGATGTGCTCTAATTTTTTAGAACCATATCATATATAGGTTCAGTGCCTCTGAATTATATCTAATAATGGTATTACATTCAAGAGCACCGAGATCAATAACTTTGCCTAGATATAACAACATGGATTGAGATATTCTACCATCAACTACCCAAGGAAAAATGGCTTAGTAAGCCTTCAACAAAACTCTCATCCAAATAAAGAAGACACTTGATAATACAAGTGCATGATTAGTAGTTGAAGCCTTGTGGGCCTACCCCACCACATATAGAACACCAACTCTCTTTCTTAGTGTATGGGTCCAAAGATTCTACCATTAGAAGTCCAACTCCATCACTAAGGATAGCTATAGCAAGATCACAAAGAAATGCCAAGTGAGAAGAGTTTGGAGGAGAGAGATGCATGATAAAACCTCAAAGTTGTACAAAGCTGATTAATTCAGCTCAACAAGTTGGTCCATCCTAGAGCTTTTCAAGTAGAGAGCTTATTTTAGTTCTAATGAGACCAATTGTTGCCATCGTAAGATGGGAGGCAAGTTTGAACCCACTTGGGAAGGCCCTTTTGCCATAGAGAGGCCTACCAAGAGGATCTTATTATTTATAAGGGAGAGTGCCCAATGCTTCCAATCAATGGGCTCTACTTAAAGAAATATTATAAATCATGTTTGAAAATAATTATCATCAATGAAAATTCCATTTTAATTCAATCTTCCATGTTGAAAGTATTCTTATTTATGAATCGCCATGATGTGTTTAGGTAGGTGTAAGGAACCCGGGTCCTATCCTTCATCATCACAACACAAACAAAACACACAAACATATAAAACAAAAACATATCTTTTCTTGCTACAAGTTGAGATAACGCTCAACACTCACACAAGAGTAGGTCGCCGACGCTTACTCTACTAGTGTGTCACCGTGGTCTTCTTGCTTTGGAGGATGTAAATATTCTGCGCTTTCCTTTCTTACAATGACACCTTGTTAGTTTGGTAGCCTTACTCATGCCTGTAAGCTACCTTCATTTATGTGTGAGTCTACTATTTTCTTCTGGATTAGCCTTCATGCACTAATGGTTGAGTATATTTGAGGTTTAGATAAGTCTCCTAGCGCTCCTTCCTTCTCACTTCAAGTCTGGTCAGTCTTCCTCCCCCGCTTAGTAGTCGCTCTAGTCAGATAGCATGTCCACCATCGATGACTATCCGATGATCCCACTTGGAAAGTTGTAAGCCTACATGCTTTCTTTCTAGATTGATCATTGCACCAAAGCACCTTAGGTTGGTTGGTTCTCACTGCTGATGGATACACCACTCATGCTAATGGATACACTTTAGGTTGGTTGGTTCTCCTTAGATACACTCATGGATGTAAGTCTATACACTTTCTCCTTGATACCTATAGCTTTCTTTTCTAGGGATTGATAACTCCCTAGCACCTTGCACTATATTTGGATCACATCCTTTGACCCCATTTAGACACCCAAGTTACTATCGATTGGACAGTTCCTTTCCTAATCCACCCTATGGTTGGAGAATCCATCCTATGGATGCGATTCTTGGTCCAAGTAAATTTGAGATAGGTCAATGACATAGCCCTTTTCTTAGTGGTCCCTCACACCAACAAGGTCCACACAAACATATAAACAAAATATATATTCACTTGTGGATTAGAGGACACCCTTAGTGGTACCTTTTCCAAGTGCATCTATCTTTAGAGTGTCAAAGAAACTCATAAGAATCACTACTACTTTTGAGTGATATAAGTCGTCATTCACTTACCCCTAAATTAGTTTGATTTGCTATACAGTCACCCAAGTTGTTCCCCGCTTTAGAAGATGTAAGTCTACTATGCCTTCTTCCTAGCACAATCATTGCATAAAAGGCAACCCTTAGTTACTACCCACAAGTAGATGATCCCTTTAGATTTGTAAATCTAAGATAGACAACTGATATAGCCCCTTCTCAGTGGGTCCATTGCACACCAACAGGGTCCATAAATTAAATCTATCAAATTTGATCGAGCTCACATCCCTAGTGATATGCCTCAATTAAATCAAACTAAACCAAACCCATATCAAATCACATGAAATTAAGATAAAATTAATTGACTACTTTGAGTTGACATAAGTCCCAAGGGCATTCACTCAGTAGTCAGTTGATTTGTGCATCCAACATGTCACCCCAAGGTTGTTCCTCACTTTGGAAGATGTAAGTCCTATGCCTTCTTCCTAGACAATGTGCACATCAAAGGCAACCCCTTTAGTTGGCTAGCTCTACCCCACAGACTATCCCTTTTGGATTTGTAAACCCAGGTAGGTCAAGAGACCCTTCTGAGTTCCATCGACACATAGGTCCATACATTAACTCATTAAATTAAACCCAATCTAATTTAAGTTAAATCACACCCTTCTCCAAGGAGCCCCAAATCATATATAAATAAGTCAAGCAAACAAATCAAATTCAAAACCAACCTCTCTAGTGGAGCCAAATTAAACCAACTCACCCAGTAGAGTCTAAATCAAAGAAATCCAACCAAACTCTTATTCCCAATAGATACAACCCCATACAAATTTATGAAATCAAATCCAAATCCAATGGATAGCTCAACCTACTTCCCTAGTGGAAGGTTCATATACCCGATCCCAGGACTCGAGCCCATATCTCTAGCAAGATATGCCTCCACATCAATTAAATAAAATAAATTAAAGTTGATTCATTAATCTGGATTATATATTCTTATCCCCAGTGATCTTCTTTCCAAAATCATATAATCAAATCAAATTCAAACCTTATCCCCAATAGATTTTCTTCTTCTATGCCCTCATATAGACCCTCACATGTCATGTCCAATGCATGTGTGATCCCCTAGTGGATCTCCCTCCATGTCCTTGACATGGAATTCTCATCAAATCTTATTTCTTCTCTTATGCACACCTTTAATACTTCAAATAAAAGCCTAACAATGTATTCATTCAAATTACATCATCTTAACATTGTAATCAACATTTTATGATTTGTGATGGTGCAAGCTCAAACTAACTATACAATATCATGCTAAACATATTATAGTGTGAATTAACACACTATATTATATTATAATATATGATGTTATATTATAATTTGATATAATATAATATATTGTCTAACATTACACCTCATTAGAATCACTTAAAAGGAACAAATAACAAATTTTCCTCAAAATATGAATAATATTCATTTTGATGTAAAATTGTTATTTTTCTATTAAAATGGTACAAAATAGCATAATTTTGGTGTTGCTTTTGGTGTGCCATGAATTTGGCCAAATTCTTCCATCTCAACCTTCAAATTAACATTTTTGTGAGTTTTGACCCAATGTATTATAACAAAAGTAAAACATACTAAAATGTACAATAACATTTAGTAACACCACCACATTCATATATATGTGAAGTTATATTGTTATGTACATTATATTTTAATATGCTTTCATATAATATATTATCTTACATTACACCTTAAAATGAATCACTTTAAGCAAAAAATTTATAAAATTTGGTTGAAAATGAACATTTATTTTGGATGCAAAATTCCATTCTTTTGATTAAATGACACACCATAGCACACCCCAATGATGTTCCCTAAAGCTTACCTTAAATTTGGCCAAATCCCATCATCTCAGCCTATAAATTATTTTTATGAATTATAAAGTACAAACTCTACTACATCATACTATAACAAACTAAAATATAAACAAGTAGTAATACACAATAGTATGCTATAATGCATGATGCTACACTATGTTATGGCATCCTATATTATAATACACTATAACATATTATATTATATTATATTTCATATCACATCACAAGGGATTGCTTAAGATAAAAAATCATAAAATTAGTCTAAACAATAAAAAACTATATATTTAGTGTATCACTTACATATTTTAAATTGAAATAATATATTATGATGCCATGCTCTACCTATTATGAATTTGCAAATTCCACCATTTTAAAGTCTAAATCAACATTTTTATAAATAATGCTAGTGTAAACCGCATGATGATTGTAAAATACTAAAAGAATTTAAAATGCAAAATAACAATATATTATGATATATGATGCTATACTACAACATATAATATTTATTTTGAACATAAAATCTTACTTTTTAGACTACAAGTGGTAGCACACCTTGGTACTACAACCTAATTCCCACTTCAAATTTAACAAATTTCATCATCATTTATTAAATATTTTTTATGATTTATATTAATATAGACTATAGCACAATACCATAATATACTAAAACATTTCAAAACATCTTATAACATCCAAAAACACATCACTATATGCTCATATATATGATGCTACATTATACTATAATATATGGTAATACAATATGATTTAGGTTAGGGTTTAGGTATTCAAATCTCTAATAATCAAGGAAAGTCTCTGAAGACATTTTCTTTAGCTACCATAACTAGGATTAGGTCATTATTTTAGATATACCCTAATGACATTTTTTATTCAAGGTTTGTGGGTTTAGGTTTAGGTTTAGGAGAGGTTTAGGGTTTAGGTTTATGTTTTAGGTTTAGGTTTAGGTTTGGGTTTGGTTTATGGTTTGGTTTAGGGTTATAGTTTTAGGTTTAGGTTTATGTTTTGGTTTAGGTTTAGGGTTTAGTTTGTGTAGTGAGTTTGGGTTTGTGGTTTGTTTAGTTTAGGTTTAGGTTTAGGGTTTTGGTTTGTTTGGTTTAGGTTTAAGTTTTAGTTTAGGGTTTAGGTTTTAAGTTTTAAGTTTTTTAAGAGAATAAATTTATTCAACATTTCTTCTTTTGATTTCATCAACGCAAAGACCCCAAGTTTCTAAGACACAGATGACATAGATAAAAATGAGCACCCAAAAAAAAACCTAGATAAGTAGAACTCTCTACTATAAAGACAGTTCCATGTAGGATCGATATCTTCAATTTCTCTCCTCATCAACCACCCGCCTCTCAAGTAGTGGGAGCCATCATATCCTCATCTCTCCCTCACCCCACCATATTCTCCCTCCTCCCATAACCACCACTCACCACCACCTCCATATCCACCAGCACCTCCAGACGCCCACAAACCACTCTCCATTCACCTCCACCTTTAAATTGAGCCTAGTTGATAGTGATGTTCCTACCATCAAGGTTCCCATTCTTTTAGTTTAGGTTTATTAGTTTAGGTCTGGTATTTTGTTTATGGTCTAAGCTTTAGGGTTTAGTTTAGGTTTAGGTTTTGTTTTAGGTTTAGTTTAGGTTTAGGTTTTAGGGTTTGTGGTTTTGGGGTTTATTTAGGCTGTGGCTCAGGCTCAGTTTGTTTAAGGTATGGTTAGTTCAGGCTTAGGCTACCATTTGTGGCTTTTTTTAGATTTTAAATCTTAAAATCAAGCAAACCAGGTTTTAGGTTATTTAGTTTATTTATTTTATCTGAGTTATTTTATTTTATTTTTTTAAGTTATTTATTTTTTAGTTTATTTTATTTTATTTTTTATTTTAGTTTAGATTTTTTAGTAGTTTATTTTTAGTTATTTTATTTTTTTTTAGTTTATTTTCTTTTATTTAGGCTATTAGTTTTTATTATTTTTAGTAGTTTAGGTTTATCTTAGGTATTTTATCATTTTATTAGTTATTTATTTATTTTTATCTTATTTTATCAAGTTTTAGGTATTATCTTTATTATCTTATTTAGTTATTTATCTTTATTATTTTATCTAGTTTTAGCTAGTTTAGATTTATATTTATAGTTATTATAGTTTATCTTTTATTTTTATTATCTTATTTAGGTTATTATTTTAGTTATTTTTATTTATCTTTATCATAGCTCAGTTTAGGTTTAGCCCATAGGTCTAGAGCCTCATGGCCTCTTCATCAGTGGCCCAGGCCTATCTCAGGGCTCAGGTAGCCCTGAGGCCTGTGCTCATAGCCCAGGTCCAGGATTTTTAGGCTCTTTCAGTGCTCAGCCTGGCTGGGTTTGGCTCCAGGTCATAGCTCAGTGGTCAGTTCTGGCTCAGGTCAGGTTGTAGGCCCAGGCCAAGGGCCAGCCCAGGGTCCATTTGGTCTTTTTAGTGGGCCCAGGTTTATGGCTCAACATCAGTGTAAGTGGCCTGTTGGCTCAGATTAGATCAGTGGCCTATAGAGTTTAAATCCAAACCGAGGCCCAGTATTTGTTTTATCTTTATTATCTTATCTGATTATTTTTATTTAGTATTTTATAGTTATTTAGCCATTTGTACCATTTAAAGTTTATCTAAGTATTTTATAGTATTTATTTATTATTTTATTTTTTTATTTATTTATTAGGTTTATTTTATTTTTTAAGTTTTAGGTTTTGTTTATTAGTATTAGGTTTTAGTTTTAGCTCATTTTATTTTATCTTTTATTTTATAGTAGATTAGTATTTATCTAACAGGTTTATTTATAGTTAGGATATTTATATCTTTATCTTTTTTTTTAGTAGTTTTATCTTTATCTTATTTTTATCTTTATCTATAAGTTATCAGTTTTATCTTTTTTAATTAGCCTAGTTTAATCTTTATCTTTATCTTTAAGCTCAGGGCTCAGCCCAGTTATCTTTATCATCTTATCTTTATCTTTAAGCTCTTTTTATCTTTTCAGGTCTTTAGCTCAGCTCAGGCCTTTTCTCTCAGGGCCCAGGCTCATGGCCCAGGGCCCAGGGCCTAGGGTTCAAAGCCCAGGGCTCAGTGATCAGCCCAGTGGCTCATGGTCCCTCCAGTGCTCAGTATACATTGGGGCTCATGGTCAGTTGTGGCTCAGGCCTAGGGCTCACTAGTTAGGCCTAGGGTCAGGATCTTTATCATTATTAAGTAACCAACAGTAGTCATAGATCTATTAACCTATTATTCTATTTTTATTTATTTTATTATTAGTCATCTCTTTTAATCTATTTAGCCTTATCATAAGCCTATCTTTAGTTATTATCTTTATCTTATCTTTTATTTTGCTATTTATTTTTAGATCAGTTATTTATATTTATTTATTTTTAGTTTTAGTTATTTATTTATTTTATCTTTATTTATTTTTAGGCTAGGGCCTAGCTCTGGGTTAGTTTATTTTAGTTCAGATTTATTTATCTTGTTTTTTTATATAGTTTTTAGTTTGGTTTTATTTATATTCTTTAGGCTCATTTTTATTTTATCTTTATCTTTATTTTATCTTATTTATAGTTTTATCTTATCTAGTTTTATCTTTATTTAGCTTTCTTTTACATCTTATCTAGCCTAGTTTTATCTTTTATTTTATTATTTAGGTTTATTATATTTTATTATCTTTTTACTTTATTTTAGGCTCAGCTCAGTCAGTATCAGTTTTATCTTTATTTTATCTATTTTATTGCTTCATTTATTTTATCTATTTTATTTTATCTTTTAGCTTCATTTTGGTTAGGCTGGCCCAGGGCTTAGTTGTCAGTGGCTTAGCCTAGCTCAGTGGCCTAGGCTCAGATCTTATTTTAGGCTCATGGCTCAGTTTAGGCCTGGCCTTGGCTTTTTCTTGGGCTCTATTTGTGGCTAGGGCCCAGTCAGATCATGCCTATTTTTATCTTTAAAGGCAAACCTAGTTTGGTTTATTTATTTATTATTTATTTTATTTATTTATTTTATTTTATCTTTATTCAGTTTATTTTATTTTTATTTTTTTATTTATTTAGTTTATTTATTTATTTTATTTTGTTTTATTTTTTAGTTTCTTTTAGTTTTATTTTATTTCTTATTTTACATTTTAGTTTATTTTTTATTTAGTTATTTTGTTTTATTCTATTTTTTTAGTTTAGTTAAGTTTTATCTAGTCATTTTTTATTTATTTTAAGCTTAGCTTATTTTATTTTATTTTATCTATTTTATTTTATTACATAGTCAGTTTTATCAGTTTATTATCTTAGTCAGTCATTATTTTTATTTTATCTAGGCTTTAGCCCAGTGATCAGGGCAGCCTGTGCTCAGGGCCTGGGCTCCTAGTCATGGCCAGCCAGGCCTTGATCAGTGGCTCCAGGCCTGGCCTCTTCTGTCAGCCTAGCCTCTGGCTCAGCCTCCCAGTGATTAGCCCCAGGGCCTGGTGGCCTAGCTTTTATGGCTCAGGGCCTGCAGCCTAGGCCTATCTGCCCAGGCCTGTGGCCCATTTCTAGTTTGGCCTGGCTCAGGGCCTGGCCCAGGCCTCAGCTCAGGCCTATCTTTTTAAAAAGAAAACCAAGAGTTTGGCTGATTTAGTTATTCTTTTTTATCCATTTATTAATTAATTTATTTATTTTATTTTATTTGCTATTTATTTATTTAGCTTTATTTTATTTATTTTATTTTTTATCTTTTAGTTTATTATTTTTTTATCTTTATTTATTTTATTTATTTTATTTTTTGTTTTATTTATTTTTAGCTAGGTTTAGTTTACTTTATTTTTTTTTAAGTTTAGGTTTATTTTGTTTTATTTTGGTTTTATTTTTTTATTTTATTTTAGTTTATTTTTTAGTTTATCTTTTATTTTATTTTATTTATTTTTTAGTTTATTTTTTATTTTAGGTTTATTTATTTTATTTTTTATTTTATTTTATTTTTATTATTTTATTTTATTTTATTTAGTTTATTATCATTTAGTTTTTTATTTTTTAGTATTTTATTTATTTATATTTATTTTATTCAAGATTTTATATTTTATTATTTTAATTTATTTTAGCTCAGTTTATTATTTAGCCTATTTATTTATTTATTTATTTTAGTTTATTAGTCATATTTTATCTTTATTATTATTAGGCCTTAGTCTTATTTTATTTCAGGGCCTCTAGCCCAGTTAGCCCAGTGCTCAGTGGCTCAGTGGCTCAGTCTCAGTGGCCCAGTCAGCCATTTAGTGGTCCCAGTGGCTCTGGGGCTCTTATTCAGCCTGTGCTCCAGCTTCAGTCTTGGGCTCATTGATGGCCCAGTGGCTTCAGTTTTATTTTTTTTATCTTCTTTTATCTTTAAAATCAAGCAAACCAAGAGTTTGCTCATTTATTTTTATATTTTGGTTATTTATTTTATTTTATCTAGTTATTTTTACTTTAGTTTATTTTGCTCATATTAGTTATTTATAGTATTAGTTATATATTTTAGTTTTTTACTTTATCTTATTATTATGTTTAGTTTATAGGTTTATTAGTTTTGTGGTTTATTTAATAGTTTTTATTTTTATATTTTATTATTTAGTTTTAGGTTTAGTTTTTTAGTCATTTAGTTAGTTTTATTTTAGTAGCTTTATTTTATTTTATTTAAGTTATTTTTATTTAGATTATTTTTTTATTTATTTTAGTTTTATTTTATTATTTTTTATTTATAGTTTTATTTTTTTATTTAAGTTTATATTTTATTTTAGTTTTTATTTATTCATTATTTATTTTATTAAGCTCTTTTATTTCTTTATTTTATTATTTTATTTTAGTTTTTTATTTATTTTTTTTATTTTATTTTATTTATCTTATTATTTTATTTTATCTTAGATCATTTTATCTTATTTTATTTATCTTTATTTTAGCTTTATTTTAGTTTTATTTTATGTTTATTTTTTATTTATCAGTTAGTTTATTTATTTATTTTTGATTTTATTTATTTTTGTTTATATTAGTTTAGGTTTTATTTTAGTTTGTGGCCTTTATTTGTGTCTGGCCCAGTTTAGTTTTGTAGATTTATTAAGGCCCAGGGCTTTAGCCTAGATCTTGGCCTTAGAGTTTGCCTTTAGTTATCAGGGTTTTGGTTAAGGGCCCAGGGTTAGCCTGTTTAGTATTTTATAAATTTTAAAATAAGTTTTTTTTATTTATTTATTTTTAGTATTTTAATTGTTTATTATTTATTTCTTTAATCTTTTAGTTTTATTTATTTTGTATTTATCTTTTATTCTTTAGTTTTAGTTTAGTTTATTTTTAGTTTTATATAATATTTAGGTTTATTTAATTTGAATTTTATTTTGTTTATTTATTTTATTTTATTAAGGTTTAGGTATTTTTGTTTTAGGTTTTATTTTTATTTTTAGTTATTATTTTTATTTAGATTTAGCTCAGTTTATTTTTATTTTATCTTTAATCTTTTTATATAGTTTAGTATTAGATTATTTTATTTTATAGTCATTTTATCTTATTTATTAGGTCATTTTGTTTATTTTTTTTATTTAGTAGTTTTTTATTTATTTAGTTAGTATCTCATTTATTTTATTTTATAGTCAGATTTTTATTATTATCTTATTATTGTTTTTATAATATTATTTTATTAGTTTTTTTTTTACCAGAGGCCTGTTAGTCATTTATTTTAGTAGGCTCATTCTTTAGGATCTAGGGCCTGCCTAGGGCTTAGCATCAGGGCCTAGTGGCTGGCCTTCTGTCATTCACTCATTCTGGCCTTCAGCCCAGTCATCAGTGGTTAGGTTTTTATAAGCTCAGTAGTCAATGAGCCCAGGCCCAGTGGCCTGGGTTAGATCAGCCCATGTTAGTAGGTGGCTCAGGGCCTGGGCTCAGTTCCTAGCCTCCTTCAGAGGCCCATGGCTATGGCTATATTCTGGGCTCAAGGGCCTAGGCCTAGTCAGGGCCCAGGATCAGGGCCTAGTCTATTTTAAAAATTAGCCTTTTAGTTTATTTATTCATTTTATATCCATTTTAGAATTATATTTATTTTTTATTTTATTTATCTTTTATTTATTTAGTTTTATTTTTTTTTTAGTTTTTTTTATTTATTATTTTTTAGTAGTATTTTATATTTTATTAGTTTTTATTTTATTTTATTTTTGTTTATTTTATTTATTTTAGTATTTTTTATGTTTATTCAGTTTATTTAGATTTTATTTTAGTTTTTTAGTTTTATTTTAGTTTTATTTTATCTTTTATTTTAGTTTAGTCAGTTTATTTTATTTTTTTTTAGTTATTTATTTTTCAGTTTATTTATTTTATTTATTATTTATTTTTTAGTTTTTTTATTTTATTTTATTTTATTTTATAGGTTTATATCTTTATTTTATTCTTTATTTACATAGTTTTATCTTATTTATTTTATTATTATTTATTTAGCTTTTTATTTATTATATTTTAGTTTATCAGGTTTGGCTATCAGGTATTTTATTATTTATTGTAGGCTTTTAAGTATCTATCAGGCTTATTTACTCTTAGTGGTAGGCCCATGGCTTTATTCATTAGTGGCTGCCCAGCTTGTGGCCTTGGCCTAGATCTTGCTCATTCAGTCTATTTCTCAGGCCCATTCAGGATCAGGGCCCAGGCCCAGTGGCCCAGGGCCCAGGATCCAGGATCTGTGATCCAGGCTCCAGGGCCTGTGGCTCAGTGGCCCAGGGTCAGCCAGGGCCCAGCCCAGGCCTTCATTCCTGACCTCTCAGTGTCAGGAAGCCTCAGTATCTAGTTCTCTTTACCAATCCAGTGCCCATGAGTATCTTTATTAGCCATATATTTTATCTTACTTATTTTATCTATAAGTCAGTTTTAGCCTTTATTAGGTTTATTTATCTTTAGTTTAGGTATTTTGTACCATATCTTAAGTTTATTTATTTTTAGGCAGGTTTATTTATTTAGTTTATTTATTTATATTCTTTTATTTAGCTTTATATTTATTTATTTTCTTATTAAGTTTAGTTTTATTAGTTTTATTATTTTGGTTTTATTTATTTATTTTTTGGTTCATTTATTTTATTTATTTTTTTTTTTATATTTTATTTTATTTTAGTTATTTATATATTATATTTTATTTTAGCATATACATATTTATTTTTACATTTTATTTTCTTTTTTTATTTTTTATAGTAGTATTTATTTCTTTTTTATTTAGCATTATTTTAAGCCTTTAATTATCAGTTCTATTTTAGTATCTAGTTTATTTTATTTTATTTATTTATTTTATTTATTTTTATTTATTTATTTTATTTAGTTTTTATTTATCTTATCTTTATTTATTTAAGGTTTAGTCATTTTATCTTAGCCTAGTTTTAATTTTATCTTAATTTATTTATTTTATCTTATTTTAGTTTCATTTTTGTATCTATTTTATCTTTATTTTAGGTTTAGGTTTTTAGGTCACATAGTTATGTTCAGTTGTTTAGGTCAGTTAGTATCAGTGGCTCAGGCCTATGTTTTAGGCCTAGGCCCAGCCTCAGTGGGTCACCAGTGGCCTAGGGTTTTCAGTGGCCGGGCCCAGGGCCTAGGGCCTTTAGTTATTTTAAAATCAAGAAAACCAGCTCTAAGCAAACAAATTTATTTATTTTTATAGGTTTATTTATTAGTTTAGTAATTATTTTATAGTAGTTAGGTAGTTTATTTTATTGTTTATTTATTTATAGTTTTTATTTATAAGTTTGGTTATTATTTATTTTTAGGTTTAGGTCATTTTTTGGTTTAGGTTTTATTTAGATTTTATTTACATTTAATTTTTATTTTATTTTAATTTTTATTTAGTTTAATTTTTATTTTAGTTAATTTAGGTTTTTATTTATTTTATTTTATATTTTATTATTTTTTTATTTTTTTTAGGTTTAGTTTAGATTTTTTATTTATTTTTAGTTTATTTTGGTTTAGATTGAGCGATAAATCAAAACCCTAGATAAGTATCCCTCTACTATAAAGACATCATAAGTAGTAGATCGACTATCAGCTCTTCGCTTTCTATTTCAAAACCACCTCATCTTAGTGGATCCCAGATCATATCCTTCCTGCCACCACCACTGATGTAACCTCCATCACTCTTCCTCCATAACCACTTCATTCCCTACCACCAATATCCATTCAAAGCCAGATCACCACCATTGGATAATCTTGCCTTTGCTCCACCAGATCTTGACTAAGCCTCTAGGGTGATGTTCTTTAAAGGCTCCATTCTTAGCCTTAGGGTTTGGGTTTAGTTTAGTTTTAGGTTCTAGTGTTGTGGGAGGCCTATAGCTCTCAGGTTTGGCCAGGTTTATTTTAGGGTTTAGTAGGCTCAGTGGCCATCAGCTAGGGTTTCATGGTTTTATCAGAAGTTTTGCAGTTTGTGGTTTCCTTTTATTTTAAATTTATCAGTGGCTAATTATTTAGTTTTATCATTTATATTTATTTATTTTTTTATCTTTATAGTTATTTTTTATTAGTTAGTCATTTATTTAGTTTTATCTTTAGTAGTTTCTTATTTTAGTTTTATTTTTTATTTTTTAGCTGAGTTTTATTTTATTTTCTTTTAGGTTTTGGTTTATTTCATTTTATTTCAGTTTATTTTAATTTTTTAGTAGTTTGTTTTATTTTAGTTTAATTTATTTTTCTGGTTTAGGTTTTTTTTTATTATTTATCTTTTGGCTTAGTTTAGTATTTTCTTATATTTTAGGTTTATTTATCTTTAGTATTTTATCTTTAGTTGTTTTTTTATTTTAGTTTCTTTATTTAGGTATTTTTTTTTTTTATTTTATTTTTCTTTATCTTTTCATCTTTATTTTATCTAATGGTTTTATCTAGTTTATCTTTAGGTCTATCTAAATCTTATCAGTTTAGGCTCTATTATCTCTTAGTTTTTTATCATTTTAGATCTAGATCTAGCCCATGTCAGGCCTAGGCCTTAATCTGCTTTTATCTATCTATTTTATTTTATTTCTTATTTATCCCATTTCAGGCCTTATCTTTTCATGCCTCAGCTCTGTGCCTAAGTTAGGGCTCAGAGCTCAGTCAGGGCCTTGCCCATTTCAGCTCATCAGGGCCCAGGGCCTAGGTCAGGCAGGTCTTTAGGGTCAACGCCTCAGGCCCAGAGCCCAGGATCTTGGGCCAGTTTGGCTTATCTTATCTAGGTTGAGCTCAGGGTTTTTGTGGCCTGGGCCCAATCAGAGCCCAGGGCCTGCCCAGTTTTGGGGCTCAGTGTCAGATCTCCCAGCCTAGGGCCTAGGGCTTTTTTAAACTAAGCAAACCAAGAGGCTCAGCCTAGTTTATTTAGATCATTTATCTTTAGGTTTTATTTTTATTATTTATTTTATTATTTATTATTTATTTAGGTTTTATCTTGGTTTTTTTATCTTTAAGAGATGTTATTTTTTTAATCTTTTATTTAGGTTTACATTAATCTTAATCTTTAGTAGAGGTTTTATTTTATCTATATGTTTTAGTATTATTTTATTTTAGTTTAGATTTAGTTTAGTAGTTAGTTATTTATTAGTTTATTTTAGTTTAGGGTAGGTTATATATTTTAGTTTAGTTTAATTAGTAGGTTTAGTATTTTTATATCATTTATTTTAGGTAGTTTAGTTTATTTATTTATTTTTTTTATTAGGTTTATTTTTTTAGTTTAGTTTTATTTAGTTGTTTATTTATACAGGTTTATTTTATTTATTTTTATCTTATTTATTTAGAGTAGTTTAAGTTTTATTTATTTTATTTTATTTTAGTTTTAGTTTTATTTTAATTTTAGGTTTATTTAGGTTTTATATTTTATTTTATTATTTTAAATTTAGGTTTAGTTGTTTTATTTTATTATTTTAAGTTTAGGTTTTCATTTTGTGTTTTGGGTTTAGGGTTTTTGGGAACCCATATGGGGAATTTTATTGCCACAAAAAAATGGGGTTACAAGGTCCCAAAGGGATAAACTCAATCCACCAAAGAGACAATCACTTAGATACTCCATCTAAGTACATCCAAAAAGTAAAAGAAAGAAAGTATAACAAAACAAAAGATACAAATTGATTAACATATATAAAGCAAATGAAGGATGTGAGAATGCATGACACAATGGAGTAACTCAAGAGAAAAAGGAAAAGCACCAGATAGCAAAACCATTTGATGAAGATCTGTGAGCCATAATACCAAACATAGGCAAAAGCCATATATAGAGAAGAAAGAAAAAAGAAGTGCAAAGTGGGTGGGGAACATGCAAATTATATGTCATCATATTAGCTCCATGGCATGATAATCCCAACTCAAATGAAAGAGAGCCATCAATGTCAAATCATCTAGATTTTAACTAGACTTAAAGGATTAATGAGACCAAAGAAGAAGAGTCACCGAGTGAAATAGTAGAAATTGCATAAACTAGACAAAGACAAGAGCATGGAATTAACCCCATTAAAGGACACAACAATAAATATACTCTGGTAAACCCAAAAGCAATTCGGTTATTTCCTAAAAGGATAACCAAAGAATGTAAGTAATGTAGCTCTTAACAACCTCCTTGTTTCAGAATTAAGAAAGCATCAATTATAAAGGGAAACAACAAACCCTAATCCCAAATTACCACAGGAAATGGAAATACAAAGAACATAGAAGAGATAGGTAAAGGCAGCTCCCACCACAAACATCTCCAATAAGAGACAATCAAAGATAACACCAGATCAGCTATCATCATACTCAATAGTCAAACAACAAGAAAAGAATGTAAGTAATGCGCTCTAACAACCTCCTTGATTCGAAATTAAAAGCAAAGAAATATAAAGGGAAGCAAAGATATCCCAAGCCCAAAAAAACCATAGGAAATGAGAGTATAGCAGCAGGTATGAAGAATCATGTAAGGGGCTGATCCCCACCATAAACAACTTAAATAAGTGGCAATCAGAGATAACACAATAGAAGCATCTTGCTTATCATTAAACTCAATAATCCAGCTCACCCAATAGTCATGATAGTAATATCCAGCTAGTTGGCCATAAATCCATCCATTGAGATTAAACAGTGCAAAGGTTAAAGTCAAGAGACATAAAAGCATAATCACAATGATCTGTACAAACCTAGCAAAACCAAGAGGGAAAAAATAGCAGCAGATGAAGTTAGCATGTTAACAAAAGAAAACCCAAAAGCCAATAACTAATGTGCAAGAAACAACCAACACCATAAAATAACCGATAAAGGATCCCAAAATCCAAAGGCCAACAGGATAAGCAATAATACAATTATTACCCCCACTATATAAAACTCTATTAGAAGGCAGATAAGTAGAATGAAAATTGAAGGTGTTTAAAAGATGATCAACAGAAAAGTCCCTCCAGGTAAAGATAATCAAGCTGGCAGCTAAACCTAGATCCTCAGTTAAAGCAAATTGCATTAAGGAAGTCCAATCTTGCAAAGGGATAGTAAAATAAATAACATCAAAATGACCCTGCTGAACAGGATGGACAACCCCAAAAGTAGGAAGCCGAACAAAAGATTCAATGATCCAGATCAGCCAACCCCCAAGATATAAAATAACAACAAGTTGGCCAAAAACCAACCCAATCAAAAAAGAAAATACAAAAGTTAATTTCATAGATAGAAAGGAAAAGGCTTGGCCAAGACTAGCAGAGAGTGGAAAAATAGCACAAAGTGAAACCAACAACAGTTCGATGGAAATAAAGAAAAGTAAAATCAAAAGACCAAGAACAACCAACAATCACAAAGATAACTTGCTGGATAAAGGACCCGAAAATCCAAAATCCAATAGTGGAGAAATTAGAACAGTTAAGGCACCCATAATATAAAACTCCAATAAAAAACAAAGTAGAGAGATAGAGACAAAAGGAGTTTAGAAGATAACTAAGAAAAAAACCCTTCCCAAAAGGGGTGATCAAGCATGAAGCTAAACCCACAATCTCAGGGAAAGCATATTGAAAACTCAAAAAGAAAGTCCAAACCTGCAATGAGATAACAAAAAAAACAAGAAAAAAATAGCCTCTCAGGTGGGAAATGATGTTAGCCAAACCAATCAACAAAAGAACTCCAAAAAGACCCTGTAGAACAGGAAAGACAACCCCGGAAGTAGCAAGTTGGGCAAATTAATCAATGAGCCAGTAGAGCCAACATCCAAGAGAATAAATAATAGCAAGTTGGCCAAAAAAACCATGCATTGCAAATAGACAAAATGAGGGTAGCCAAAGCAAATAGCAAAGTAACTCCAAAAGCAAATAGCAAAGCACCCTGCTGAACAAGCAAGACAATCCCAGTAATAGTTTGTTGAACAAGGGATTCAATGTTCCAGGTAATCCAACAACCAAGATAAAAAAGTTGGCCATAAAACCTCTCATTGCAAATACATAATACAGAAGATAAGTCCTAGAAAGATAGGGAAATGATTAGGCCAAAGCTAGCTAAAAAGTGGTGATCAGCAGCAGCCCAATTACTAACAAAAGAAATAAGCAACAAAGAAAAAGCCAGCATCCATTCAATAACCTCAAAAAATCCAAATAACAAGATAATCCAAAACCCTAGAAGCATATAAATTTCAATTAAATAGGTAATCATGAGATGCCCAAATTTAATAGAGCCAAGGGAAAGGATAACAAATGAGATCACCGCAAGCAAGCAAAGAAGAAGTTCAGAGAACAACAGTAACAAATACCAAAAACCATAAGGTTAACCTTCAAAGAGATCTTAATAATAATAGAAATGTTGTGTCTTTCTTCTGTAGGAAAGGGAGGTAAGTATACAACAAACCAACCCAAAGAGCGAATTAAAACATCGAGAGATATTGCATCCAAGATAAGATACACCAGCAAGTAACATAGGTACAACATAGATTACTAAGTGGTTCAAAGCAAAGTCACCTTTGATATCCAGCCAAACACAAAATGTTATGCCAACAGCTAATCCCACAGTATCAATAATATTAGAAGTCCGAAGATAATTCCAATCCTGCAAAGAAGGAGTTATAAATGCAAGGCTAGTGCAAGAGCTCTCCTTACAGGATGTGGAGATAAGGATATGAAACATAGTAGAGGCAACAACCATAATAAGGAGATGAATATCAATTAAAATAGCAAGAAACAAGAGGGCAGGTAAAAAGCACATAGGACTTTACCATTAAGATTTCAAAATGCCACCATAGCGAACCTTTATGAGAGATAGAGCCATCGTGTTAATTTTGAATAGTATTATCAAGAGGTTTTACCCAATAGACAATCTTGTCATTTTTACAGTAGGGTTGATCCGGCAACTTAAAACCCAATTTATTTCCCACAAATTTACAACCTTTGAATTATTTGTAGTTGATGAGATTGGCATTGAACATGTCTCAAATTTTATTTTTAATTCTAGCAATTATCCTCATGTGATTCATAGAGATCTCATGATGTTTTGCATCATTTCCCATCCATATGAACCAAATAAGAGTGATAGCTTATGACTTTAATGTGACCTTTAATAGTGTTGTCAAAATAAACTTCAAGAAGTTGATATAAAGTTAAGGAACCATTGAAAATGACAATGTTAAAGAGGTCATCATACCAAATCCAAAGTTTAGAAGCAATGGCTCAAAAAAAAACATGGTTCACATTCTCAATGTGAAAGCAAAGATTGGCATTTTAAAGGTAATTGAAAGCCTTTACCCCACAACAAGAAATCAAGGATGAAGTTTTTCAAAATATGCCAAGTAAGAATATAATAGAATAGGAAGTAGGATAGTTATTCCATAGTTTGAGAAACACATTGGAAGAATCATGAGTTTCTTTAATGTGAATCCAAACATTTTTAAAGTTGAAATCACCATTATGTGAGAGAGCTTAAAAGGATCTGGTCTTGATTGGTAGGAATGATAGGAATAGTAGTAAGCTTGTTTAAGAGAAAGGAAGGAATATAATCAATAAGCTTACTAATGTTCCACATATTATTCTGCTAGAAAGATTTCACTTTAATAGTAATAGTGGAATGGTTGGAAAGTAAGTCAATGGACCCACATCCAGCTTATCTTGCCAAAATAAGGAGGAGCGAGTTAATCCCCAAAAATTAAGGATTCTGCATCCCATTTGATGGAACAAAGTCTTTCCAAACAGAGAGTCTCTTCTTTATAGGGATAAATGAGGGGTGCTTACGACAATATTTAAATCATGAAATTTGCCCAAAGACTATTATTACTCTAAAATTCCACCAAAGCTTATAGGAAAAGCAAAGGATTTCTTTGAATGGCTTTACATTCAACCGTCACCAGGGTTTAGGTTTAGGGTTTGGGGTTATTTTGGGGTTTAGGGATGTAGCTTTTGGTTTGGGTTTTGGGTTTAGGGGTTTAGTGGTTTAGTTTAGGGAGTGATTAGGGTTAGGGTTTAGGGTTTTAGGATTTAGATAGGGTAGGATTTAGGGTTGCAGGTTGTGGTTTAAGGTTTAGGTTTTAGGGTTAGTTTTAGGTTTAGGGTTAGCATTTTTTAATTTTTTATTTATTTAATTTATTTTTTTTTACATTAAGTAAACTCGTAGGTTTAGCTTTACATAGTTTAATTTTTATTTATTTAAGTTTATTTTATTTTTATTTTTATTTAGGTTTATTTATATTTTATTATTTAGGACTAGGTTTTAATTTTTATTTTAGGTTTAGGTTTAGGTTTTTATTTTATTTTTTTAGTTTTAGGTTTTAGGTTTTTATTTTAGGTTTATTTTTAGGTTTATTTTTAGTTTAGTTTATTTTATTTCTTTTGAGAAACATAAGACTAAGTTAAGTGTTACAGAGATGAGGATGCTCGTGGATGAGTGGCTTTACCACGAGAGATAGAATGCAAAATGAGTATGTCTGGGAAAAAGTTGGAGTAGCTCAGTGGTAGATAAGATTAGGTAGAATCGCCTTAGATGGTTTGGCCACATAAAGTGTCTACCATCCCATGACCGATTAGGAGAGTAGATTAGATTTGCCTTATGTTAAGAAAGGTAGAGGTAGACCTAAAAGACTTAGTTAAGAGGTAAAAAAATGATCTTAGTATACTTGAATTAAATGAGAACTTGACACATAAGACATACTGTAGATCTAAGGATCTGAGAAAATTTAACTCAACCCAGTGGGATTAAGTTTGTTGTTGTTGTTGTTGTTGTTGTTGTTGTTATTTTATTTTGTTTAGATTTTGGCCTGGGTTTAGTTTATTTTAGGTTGAGGTTTAGGTTTTATTTATTTTAATTTAGTTTAGTTTGTGTTTATTTTATTTTTTATTTTAGGTTTAGTTTTCTTTTATTTAGGGTTAGGTTTCTTTCTTTTACTTATTTTAGGTTATTTATTAAGTTTAGATTTCATTTAGTTTTATTTTATTTTATGTTAGTTTATTTTATTTTTATTTTAGGTTTAGTTTTATTTTATTTTATTTTTTTATTTATTTTATTTAAGTCTTTATTTTTATTTTAGTTTAAATTTTTATTTATTTTATTTTAGTTTAGTTTTATTTATTTTATTTTCTTTTTGGTTTAGGCTTAGGTTTAGTTTTTGTTTATGTTTTATTTTATTTAATTTTTTAATTTTTTTAGTTTAGTATTTTTTTAATTTTATTTTAAGTTTTATTTAGTTTAGGTTTAGGTTTTAATGTTTAGGGTTTAGGGTTTAGGGTTTAGGGTTTAGGATTAGGGTTTAGGGTTTAGGGTTTAGGGTTTAGGTTTTAGGGTTTATGGTTTTAGGGTTTAGGGTTTATGGTTTAGGGTTTTGGGTTTAGGGTTTAGGGTTTTGGGTTTTTATTGTTTAGGGTTTAGGGTTTATATTTTAGGTTTAGGGTTTAAGTTTTAGTTTAGGGTTTAGGGTTTTTGGTTCTTTTTTTATTATTTTAATTTTATTTTTTAAGAGAGAAAAATTCAGATAGAACATTTCTTCTTTATAATTTCGTCAACCAAGTAACACACCAAGTTTTCTAAGATATAAGTGACTACATAGATAAAAAATGAGCATGCATATCCACCAGTACCTCAGATCCCCCACCACTGCTCCTCCTGCCTCCATAACCACCACTGCTCAGTCCACCATCTCCATATCCACCAGCACCTCCAGATCCCCCACCACCACTACAATAACTACCACCTCCGCCTTCGCCTCCACCGCCAGATCTAGAATGAGCCTAATTGAAGGTGATGTTCCTACCATCAAGGTTCTGCCCATTCATAGGGTTTAAGTTTAGGTTTAGGTTTATTAGGTTTTAGGGTTTAAGATTATTTTTTAATTTATTTAGTTAGTTTAGGTTTAGGGTTTAGGGTTAGGGTTTAGGGTTTAGGGTTTAGGGTTTAGGGTTTTAGGGTTTATGCTTTTAAGGTTTAGGATTTTGAGTTTTTTAGGATGTAGGGTTTAGGGTTGAAGGTTTAGGGTTGTAGGTTTAGGGTTTATGATTTAGGATTTAAGGCTTTTTTTTAAATAATTAAGTAAACCAGAAGGTTTAGGTTTATTTAGTATATTTAGCTTAATTTTTATTTATTTTAGTTTACTTTATTTTCTATTTTTATTTAGGTTAATTTTTTTAAATTTAGTTTAGTTTATTAATTTAAGTTTTATTTATTTTAGTCTAAGCTCTTTATTTACTTTAATTTTATAGTTAGATTTATTTTAGTGATTTAATTTTATTTATTTTTGTTTTTATTTTCATTTTTTTAGGTTTAGTTTTATTTCATTTTTAAGTTTAGGTTTTAGGTTTTATTTTAGGTTTTATTTTATTTTATTTTAGTTTAGGTTTATTTTATTTTGGTTATTTTATTTTATTTTAGGTTTAGGTTTATTTAGTTTTAGTTTAGTTTTATTTTATTTTTGTTTAGTTTATTTTAGTTTAGGCTTTAGGTTTATTTTATTTTGTTTTATTTTATTTTTTATTTTAGGTTAGGTTTCTTTTTAGTTTAGGGTTTAGGTTTTATTTTCTCTCTTTATTTTTAGGTTTTATTTTTGAGCCAGTTTTTACTCAGCCATTTTATTTAGTTTTAAATTTATTCTTTATGTTTTTTA
>JAKCPB010001737.1:0-101957 GCA_021442155.1 Cymbidium sinense | reverse complement strand
CCTTAAACCTAAACAACAACCCTAAATTATAAAACCCTAAACCCTAAAACCCTAAACCCTAAACCCTAACCCTAAACCCTAAACCCTAAAATCATAAACCCTAAACCCTATACCCTAAACCTAATCCTAAATGCTAAACCTTAAACCTAAACTTAAAGTAATGTAATTAAATAAATGAAAAAATTAACTTAAACCCTAAAACCTAACAAACCTAAACCTTAAGAATGGGAGAACCTTGAGTAGGAACATCAGTCAACCACTCAATTTAGATTTAGTGGAAGCGGGGGCGGTTATCGCAATGGTGATTGGGATCGGTGGGTCTTTGAGATATGGAGGTTGTGGTCAAAGTTATGGTAGTTATGGAGGTGGGAGGAGTGACAGAGGTTATAACTATGGTAGTGGCAGAGGGAGAGATCAGGGATATGATGGTGGATCTTGCTACTCGAGAGGCCGAGGTGGTTCTAATGGAAACTAGGGAAATTGAAGAATGATCGATTTGATATGCTACTTATGGAAATGTGTCTTTATAGTAGAGACAGTTCAAGTTATCTAGGGTTTTTGATTTGCTCTATGCATGGTCATTTTTTAACTATGTTGTTGCTTGTGTCTTTAAAAACTTGGTATGTTACTTGGTTGATTAAATCAAAAAGAAGAAAAATTCAATCTAAATTTCTTCTCTATTAAAAAAAAAACAAAAACCCTTAACCCTAAATGAAAACATGAACCCTAGACCTATAAGCTAAACTCTAAACCTAAACCACAGACCCTAAACACCCTAAACCCAAACCTAAACCCTAAACCAAACTATGAACTATAAAAAGCCCTAAACTTAAAATAAATAAAATAAAATATGCCTAAACCTAAACTAAAATAAATAAAACCTAAACCTAAACCTAAAATAAACTAATCCTAAACCCTAAACTACATAAAATAAAATAAACTAAAAATAATCCTAAACTTAAATTAAAAAATAAAACTTGAAAATAAACCTAAAACCTAAACATAAAAAAATAAAATAAAAATCTAAACCTAAACCTAAAAATAAATAAGAAAACTTAAACTTATAAAATAAAATAAAAGTAAAACTAAACTAAAAAATAAGCTTAAACTAAAGCCTAAACCTAAAACATAAACTAAAGACATAAAACTAAAATTAATAAACTAAACTAAATAAAAGTAAACTAAATAAAATAAATAAACCTAAACCTGCTGGTTTGCATTGCTTGCTTTGGAAAAAACCTAAACACTAAAAAACCAAACATGAGATCTGGATTATACCCTGAGCCACTAGAGCCTAGGCCTCTAGCTAACCCTAGCCCCTAAACCAGGCTTAGGCCTTGCCTACCCTGGCCTGACTTTGGGCCCAAACCATAAGCTAGGCTAACTGACCCTCAGTGGGTTGACCCTAAACCTGAGGCCCTCTAAGGCCACAAGGCTGAAGCCTAAAACCACAACCAGGCCCTGACCCCTAAACCCTAAACCCTAAGCATTAAACCTTACACCATAAATAATAACCCTAAATTGTAAATCATAAAACCCTAAAACCTAAAACCTAAAAACTCAGCACAACCCTAAAACCTAAACCCTAAAATCATTAACCCTAAAACCCTAAACTCTAAACCATAAACCCTAGACCCTAAATTGTAAACCCTAAACCTAATCCTAAACACCAACCCTTAAACCTAAACCTAAAGTAAAGTAATTAAATAAATGAAAAAATTAACTTAAACCCTAAAACCTAATAAACCTAAACCCCAAGAATGGGAACCTTGACAACAGGGAAGATCAGTTAACCATGCTCATTCTAGATTTAGCGGTGGAGAAGGCAGTAGCGATTATCATAGTCTTTGGTTGGGGATCTAGGTCTTTGGTGGATATGGAGGTGGTGGTCAGAGCGGTGGTGGTTATGGATGCGGGATGAGTGATGGAGGTTACAACCGTGGTGGTGGCAAAGGGAGAGATCAGGAATATGATGGTGGATTTCACTACTCGAGAGGCTGGGTGGTTCTAATAGGAATTAGAGAAATTGAAGAATGGTCGATCTGATTTGCTGCTTATTGAACTATGACTTTACAGTATAGACAGATCAAGTTATCTAGGGTTTTTTGATTTTCTCTATGAGTGCTCATTTTTTATCTATATTGTCACTCATGTCTTAGAAAACTTAGTGCATTACTTAGTTGATGAAATTCAAAAAAAAGAAATGTTGAATCAATTTGTTCTCTATTAAAAAAAAGGCAAAAACCCATAACCCTAAACTAAAACATGAACCCTAGTACAACCTAAACCCTAAACCCTAAACCCTAAACCCTAAACCCTAAAACCCTAAACTCTAAGCCCTAAACTAAAAAACCTAAACATAAATTAATAAATAAAACCAAAAAATAAACCTAAAATAAAAACCTAAAATCTAAACCTAAAAACTAAAATAAAAACCTAAACTTAAACCTAAAAATAAAAAATAAAACTTAAACCTTAAAAATAAAAATAAAACCAAAATTTAAAAATAAGCATAAACGTAAACCTAAACCTAAAAAATAAACTAAAATAAAAAACTAAACTAAAATAAATAAACCTAAATAAAATATATAAATATAAATAAAATTAAACCTAAAAAATAAAAATAAACAAAGATAAAATAAACATAAACTAAATAAACTTAAACTTACTGGTATGGTTTATTAAAATACCCTAGGCAAACCACAAGACTGGGTTCTAAACCCTGAGCCATAAACCCACTAAACCTGCCTGGCACCCTAAAACTTTCCCCACCAACACTGAGCCATGAGCCTAGGCCCTGACTTGACCTGGGCCATGGGCCCCAGGCCTACCCTCAGGCCCTAACCACAGCCTAAAAAACCATGAGCACCTGCCCTAGGCTTTTACCCACAAACTGAACCTAAACCTAAAAAATAAACTAACAATAAATAAATAAAACCACCTTAAAAATAAAATAAAATGGATAAAATAAAATAAAAACTTACACTAAAACCTAAACTTAACTAAACTAAAAAATAAGTTAAACCTAAGAAAAAAACTAAATAAAATAAAAATAAAAAAACCTAACATAAAATAAAATAAAAATGAAATAAAAACCTAATCCTAAAAAGTAAACATAAAAATGGATAAAAAAATAAAACCTAATCCCTAAATAAAAAAAATCCAAACCTAAATGAAAAATAAAATAAACAAAATAAAATAAACCTAAACCCCAAGTTATTAGGTTTATTTTTTAGCTTTATGTTTTTATTTAGTTTTTATTTTAGTTTATTTTAAGTTTATTTTATTTCTATGTTATATTTAGTTTTTATTATATTTAGGTTATTTATTCTTATTTTTATTTTATTTTATTTTATTTAGTTTTTTATGCTTTTATTTATTTTATTTTAGTTTATTTTTGCTTTTTTATTTTATTTTATTTTTAGGTTTAGGTTTTGGTTTTATGTTAAGTTTTTATTTTATTTTATTTATTTATTTCATATAGGTTTAGGTATTTTTATTTATTTTATTTTTAGGTTATATTTAGTTTAGGTTTATGTTTTGTTCTTAGGTTTAGGGTTTATGATTTTAGGGTTTAGGGTTTTAGGGTTTAGGGTTTAGGTTTTACTATTTAGGTTTTAGGGTTTAGGGTTTTTAAGGTTTAATGTTTATGGTTTAGGGTTTAGGGTTTAGGGTTAGCTTAGGGTTTAGGGTTAGTTTAGGGTTTAGTGTTTAGGTTTAGGTTTTAGGATTTAGGGTTTATTTTGGGTTTATGGTTAAGGGTTTTATTATTTTATAGTTTGGGGTTTCAAGTTTAAGATTATAATTAAGGTTTTTTGTTTAGGGTTTAAGATTTTCTAGGGTTTCGAGTTTAGGGTTGAAAGCTTAGCATTAGTTTTAGGGTTTGGGTTTTGGCTTCAGGGTTTAGGATTTAAGTTTTTGGGTTTAAGGTTTAGGGTTTAGGATTTTTTTATTTTAAAATTAAGTAAACTTGTAGGATTAGGTTTATTTAGTTTACTTAATTTTATTTTTTATTTATTTTAGTTTGTTTTAGTTTTTATTATTTAATTTTTATTTAGTTTAGTTTATTTACTTTAGGTTTATTCATTTTAGTTTAGGTTTTTTATTTTAATTTATGTTTTAGGTTTATGTTTAGGTTTAGGTTTATTTTTTTAGTTTAGTTTTATTTTTCATTTTATTATTTTGGTTTAGGTTTTATTTTTTATTTTTAGGTTTCTATTTTCAACTTATTTTTATTTTTTATTTTTTAGTTTAGGTTTAGGTTTATTTTTAGTGTATTTTATTTTATTTATTTTAGGGTTTAAGTTTAGTTTATTTTAGGTTTTGGTTTAGGTTTTATTTATTTTAGTTTAGTTTATTTTACTTTAAGTTTAGGTTTATTTTATTTTGTTTATTTGAGGTTTAGGTTTTTTTTAGCTTAGGGTTTAGGTTTTATTTTTTTTTTTATTTTTAGGTTTTCTTTTTAGGTATATTTTTTAGGATTAGCTTTTTATTTATTTTTAATTATATTTTATTTTAAGTTTATTTCATTTTTTTTTTACATTTAGTTTTAAATATTTTTAGGTTTTTTTAGTTTTTTTTGTTATTATTTAGTTAGTATTATTATTTTTATTAGTTTAGTTATTAGTTATTTTAGTTTAGTTTAGTTCATTATTATTTGTTTTATTATTATTAGTTTTATTAATTTATGTTTAAGGGTTTAGTGTTTAGTTTATTTAGTTTTATTATTATTATTATTATTAGTTTTAGTTATTATTATTATTATTAGTTTATTAGTTTTAGTTAGTTTAGTTATTAGTTTATTTAGTTAGTTTAGTTCTTATTAGTTTATTATTATTAGTTTATTATATAGCTTTTATTAGGTTTATTATTATTTATTAGTTTAGTTAATTTAGTGTTTAGTTTAGTTAAGTTAGTTTTTTATTTTTATTAGGTTTTATTATTATTTAGTGTTTTTTTATTATTAGTTTTTAATTTAGTTTATTTTTTTTTTATTATTAATAGTTATTAATATATTAGTTTATTATTATTTAGTTTATTAGGTTTGTTTATTATTTTTTTGGTTTAGTTTATTTATTATTTAGTTTATTATTAGTTTATTTTATTATTATTATTATTTAGTTTAGTTATTAGTTTTATTTAGTTTAGTTTATTATTAATTTATTAGTTTAGTGTTAGTTATTATTAGTGATTTAGTTTTAATATATTAGTCTTTTTAATTTATTATTAGTTTTAGTTATTATTATTTAGTTTATTTATTATTTTATTAATTCAGTTTAGTTATTAGTTTTAGTTATTATTTAGTTACTTTTATTAGTTATTTAGTTAGTTTATTAGTTATTGATTTTAGTTTAGTTAGTTTAGTTATTATTAGTTTAGTTATTATGTTTGGTTTTATTATAGGTTAGTTATTTATTAGGTTAATTATGTTTAGGGTTTAGATTTTTTAGTTTGTTATTATTATTAGTTAGTTATTTATTAAGGTCTAGTTTAGTTATTTTATTAGTTTAGTTTTACTTATTAGTTTAGGTTTAGTTTAGTTTTCATTATTTTTATTAGTTTAGTTTATTTTTAGTTAGTTTACTAGTGGGGTTTTTTTTGTTTATGTTTAATAATTAGTTTGTTTATTAGTTTAAATAGTTTTTCTTATTATTTATTTATTAGTTTTTTAATTATTATTTAGTTAGTCTAGTTTAGTTAGTTTTATTAGTTTTTGTTTTAGTTTATTATTAGTTTATTAGTTTTAGTTTATTATTTATTAATTTTCATTTATTACTTATTAGTTTTAGTTTTAGTTAGTATAATTTAGTGTTTTATTAGTTTCTTATTAGGTTTTTTGGTTTACGATTTAAGGTTTAGGGTTTGGGGTTTAGGGTTTAAGGTTGTAGGTTTAGGATTTAGGGTTTAGTATTTAGGGTTTTGTTTTAGGGTTTAGCATTTAGGGTTAGGTTTATATTTTATGTTATTTTTGTTTTTGGGTTTAGGGTTTAGGGTTTAGGGTTTAGGTTTTAGGTTTAGGGTTCATGTTTTAGTTTAGGGTTTAAGTTCTTTTGGTTTTTTTTAATAGAGAATAAAATTAGATTCAACATTTCTTTTCTTTATTTGATTAGCCAAGTAGCACACCAGTTCTAAGACCACGATGACATAGATAAAAAATGAGCATAGAGCAAATCAAAAGCCTTAGATAACTATAACCATCTCTATAAATTCAGTTTCATAGCGGCATATAAAATCGACCATTCTTTAGTTTCTCGGTTCCCATGAGAACCACCATTATATCCAGATCCCTCCCACCACCACCAGGTGTAACCTCCATCCACGCCTCACAACCACCACCCTGCCACCACTTCCATATCCACCAACCTCTAGATCCCACCACCACTGCAATACTGCCTGTTTTCTCCTGTCATATCTGAGCTTGGTTGATGTTCTAGGTCAAGGTTGCAGTCTTAAGGTTTAAGTTTAGGTTTTAAGTTTTAGGTTTTAGGTTTAATTTATTTAGTTACTTTAGGCTTAGATTTACAATTTGGGGTTTAGGTATTAGGGTTTAAAGTTTAGGGTTTAGGGCTTAGGGTTATGGTTTAGGGTTTAGGGTTTAGGGTTTAGGGCTTAAAGTTTAGGGTTTAGGGTTTTAGGGATTTTGCTTTTAAGGCTAAGGTAAGGGTTAGGGTTTATGGTTTAGGGTTTAGTGTTTAGGGTTTAGGGCTTAGGGTTTAGAGTTTAGGGTTTTAGTGATGCTTTAGGGTTTAGGTTTTAGCTAGGTTAGGTTAAGGTTTAGGGTTTAGGGATTAGGTTTAGGGTTTAGAGCTTATGGTTTAAGGTTTAGGATTTTTTAGGGTTTATGGTTTATGCTTTAGGTTGGATTTAGATTGAGGTTTAAGTTTTCAATTTAAAATTAAGTTTTTTTGTTTAGGGTTTAGGGTTTAGGATATAAGGTTTAGGATTTTTTAAAATTACATAAACTAATATGTTAGGTTTATTTAGTTTATTTATTATTTATTTTATTTTAATTTTATTTAGGTTTATTTTTTATTTTATTTAGTTTAGTTTATTTATTTTAGGTTTTTTTTAGCTTAGGTTTTAGTTTAGTTTTAGGTTTAGGATTATGTTTATTTTTAGTTTAGTTTTATTTTATTTTATTTTTTTTTTTGTTTAAGTTTAGGTTTTATTTATTTATTTAGGTTTAAATTTTAAGTTTTAATTTTAGGTTTATTTTTAGGTTTTATTTTTTTAGTTTAAGTTTAGGTTTATTTTAGTTGAGTTTTATTTTATTTTATTTTTTATGTTTAAGTTTTATTATTTATTTTTTAGGTTTAGGATTAGGTTTTATTTTATTTTTTTAGGTTTAGGTTTTAAATTTTCATTTTAGGTTTATTTTTAGGTTTTATTTTTTAGTTTAGGTTTTGGTTTATTTTTAGTTTATTTTATTATTTTTTAGGTTTAAGTTTAGTTTATTTTAGGTTTATGTTTAGGTTTTATTTATTTTAGTTTATGTTTAGGTTTCTTTTATTTTTATTTAGGGTTTAATTTTTTTTTAGTTTAGGATTTAGGTTTTATTTTTTATTTATCTTTAGGTTTATTTTTTAGGTTTAGGTTTATATTTAGTTTTTTTTATTTTAGTTTATTTAGGTTTACTTTATTTTCTTTTATATTTAGTTCTTATTTTATTTAGTTATTTATTCTTAGGTTTATTTTATTTATTTAGTTTTTTTGCTTTTATTTATTTTATTTTAGTTTATTTTTATTTTATTTTTTACTTTTTTTTAGGTTTAATTTTAGGTTTTAGTTTTATTTTATTTATTTATTTCATTTAGGTTTAGATATTTTTATTTATTTTATTTTTAAGTTATATTTAGTTTAGGTTTAGGTTTTTTAGGTTCTTAGGATTTAAGGTTTAAGGTTGAAGGTTTAGGATTTAAGTTTTAGGGTTTAGGGATTTAGGGTTTAGGGTTTAGGGTTTAGGTTTTACTATTTAGGTTTAGGGTTAGGGTTTTAAGGTTTAGTTTTTAAGGTTTAGGGTTTAGGTTTTAGGGTTTGCTTATAGTTTAGGGTTAGTTTAAGGTTTATGGTTTTGGGTATTTAGGGTTTAAGGTTAAGGGTTTTATTATTTTACAATTTAGGGTTTCAAGTTTAGGGTTATGGTTAAGGTTTACGGTTTAGAGTTTAGGATTTAGGGTTTAGTTAGGGTTTTCTATGGTTTAGGTATTAGGGTTTTCTAGGGTTTAGGGTTTAGGCTTTAGGGTTTAAGGATTGGGGTTTTCTAGGGTTTAGGGTTTATGGTTTAGGGTTTAGGGTTGTAGGTTTAGGGTTAGTTTTAGGGTTTGTGTTTTGGGTTTTTGGTTTAGGATTTAGGGATTTGGGTTTTAGGTTTTGGGTTTAGGGTTTTTTTTTTTTAAAATTAAGTAAACCAGTGGGTTTAGGTTTATTTAGTTTATTTAGTTTATTTTATTTATTTTAGTTTATTATATTTTTTAGTTTTATTTAGTTTAGTTTATTTACTTTAGGTTTATTCATTTTAGTTTTTTTTTTAATTTATGATTTAGGTTTAAGTTTAGGTTTAGGTTTATTTTTTAGTTTAGTTTTATTTTTTATTTTATTTTTTGGTTTAGGTTTTATTTTTTTTTTTTAGGTTTAGGTTTATATTTTAGGTTCTTATTTTAGGCTTATTTTTAGTTTTTAATTTTTAGTTTAGGTTTAGGTTTATTTTTTGTTTATTTTATTTTATTTAGTTAAGGGTTTAAGTTTAGTTTATTTTACATTTAGGTTTAGGTTTTATTTATTTTAGTTTAGTTTATTTTACTTTAGGTTTAGGTTTATTTTATTTTATTTATTTGGTTTAGGTTTTTTTAACTTAGGGTTTATGTTTTATTTTTATTTATTTTTAAGTTTTCCTTTTATGTTTACTTTTTAGGCTTAGGTTTTTTTTTAGTTTTTATTATATTTTATTTTAGGTTTATTTTATTTTTGTTTTACGTTTAGTTTTAAATATTTTTAGGTTTTTTAGTTTTAGATTTATCTCATTTTATAATTTAGTTTAGGTTTTATTTATTTTATTTTAGTTTAGTTTTTTTTTATTTTATTTTATTTTAGGTTTGTTTAGGTTAGTTTAGGTATTTATTTTAGTTTAGGTTTTATTTTATTTTATTTATTTATTTTAGGTTTTTTATTTTATTTTTAGGTTTTATTTAGTTTGGGTTTAGGCTTAGGTTTTAGGTTTAGGATTTAGGGTTTAGGGTTTGGGGTTTCAAGTTTAGGGTTTAGGCTTTAGGGTTTAGGGTTGTTGGTTTAGGGTTTAGGGTTTAGGGTTAGTTTAAGGTATAGAGTTTAGGCTTAGGGTTTAAGGTTTAGGTTTTGGTTTTATACTTTTATTGTTTAGGTTTAGGGTTAGTGTTTAGGGTTTCAAGTTTTTTAGGATTTAGAGTTTGGGTTTAGGGTTTAAGGTTTATGGTTTAGGGTTTAGTGTTTAGGTTTAGGGTTTTAGGTTTAAGGTTTAAGTTTTAGGGTTTAGGGTTAGGTTTAGGGTTCAGTTTAAGTTTAGTTTAGTGTTTAAGTTTAGTTTAGTTTAGGGTTTAGGGTTAGTTGGAGTTTAAGTTTTAGGATTTAGAGTTTAGTTTGGTTAGAGTTTAGGTTTAGGGTTAGAGTTTAGGGTTGTAGTTTAGGATTTAAGGTTTAGGTTAGTTTTAGGGTTTAGGGTTTAGGTTTAAGGTATAGGATTTATTGTTTTGGTTTAGGGTTTTCTTTTGAAATTAAGTAAATTGTAGGTTTAGGTTTATTTAGATTATTTTTTATTTTTTTTATTTTATTTTATTTTTTTCTTTTTTAGGTTTATTTTTTTATTTAGTTTTGTTTAATTATTTTAGGTTTTTTATTTTAGTTTAGGTTTAGGCTTAAGTTTATCTTTATTTTTTAGTTTATTTTATTTTGATTTTATTTTTTAAGTTTAGGTTTTATTTTTTATTTTTAAGTTTACATTTTGGTTTTTATTTTATTTTCTTTGGTTTAGGTTTACGTTTTTATTTTAGGTTGACTTCTAAGTTTTATTTTTTAGTTTAAGTTTAGGATTATTTTTACTTTATTTTATTTTATTTAGATTAGGGTTTAGATTTAGTTTATTTTAGGTTTAGGTTTAGTTTTTTTTAGTTTTAGGTTTTGGTTTATATTTTATTTATTTTAGTTTAGTTTATTTAGGTTTAGTTTAGTTTTAGGGTTTAGGTTTTCTTTGTTTATTTTTATTTTGTTTTTTTAGTTTAGAGTTTAGGTTTTTTTTTTAGGTTTATTTTTTTGGTTTATTTTTTTTATGTTTAGGTTTTTTAGTTTTATTTTATTTTATTTTAGGTTTATTTTTTATTTATATTTTAATTTTATTTTATAAAGGATTTTATTTTTTTTGGTATTTTAGTTTAGTTTAGGTTTTATTTATTTTAGTTTAGTTTAGGTTTTTATTTATTTTATTTTAGCTTAGTTTTAATTTTTAATTTTAATTTTTTTAAGTTTATATTTAGGTTTAGGTTTAGGTTTAGGTTTAGGTTTTAGTTTAGGTTTTTATTTTATTTATTTATTTTATTTTATTTTTTTAAGTTTCTTTATTTATTATTTTTTTAGGTTTTATTTAGTTTAGGTTTAGGTTTTTTAGGTTTTTTTTTTTAGGGTTTAGGGTTTGGGATTTAGGGTTTAAGGTTTTAGGTTTTAGGGTTTAGTGTCTATGATTTAGCGATAGGGTTTAGGGTTTGGCAGTTTAGGGTTTAGGGTTTAGGCTTTTCTTAATTAGGTTTAAGTTTATTTATTATGTTTTTATTTAGTTTAGGTTTAGGTTTATTTAATTTTAGTTTAGTTTATTTTTAATTTTAATTTAGTTTAGGTTTTCTTTAATTTTTATGTTTTTATTTTTAGTTTAGTTTTGGTTTAGGTTTATTTAGATTTATTTCATTATTTATTTATTTATAGTTTAGATTTAAGTTTGGGTTTAGGTAAGTTTGGGTTTAGGTTTTATTTTTAATTTAAGCCTTTTTTTTAGTTTTTTTAATATAGTTTAGTTTTGGTTTTATTTTAGTTTAGTTTAGGTTTATTTAGGTTTAGGTTTTTAGATTTAGGTTTATTTTGGGGTTAGGTTTTATTTACTTTTTATTTAGTTTATTTATTTTTTTTTGTTTTTTTAGTTTAGTTTAGTTTATTTTATTTAGTTTTTTGTTTATTTAGTTTAGGTTTAAGTTTATTTTTTTGGTTTATTTTATTTAGTTTAGGTTTATGGCTTAGGTTTTTTAAGTTTAGGTTTAGGGTTTATTTAAGTTTAGGGTTTATTTAGTTTATTTATTTTTTATTTTATTATTTAGTTTATGTTTTATTTTTTATTTAGGTTTAAGTTTAGGTTTAGGTTATATTTAGTTTGTTTTATTTAGTTTTATTTTAGGTTTAGGTTTAGTTTAGGTTTATTATATTTTTATTTAGGTTAAGGTTTATTTTTTATTTATAGTTTAGTTTATTTAGGTTTAGTTTAGGTTTAGGTTTAGGCTTTTAGTTTATTTTAGTTTATGTTTATGTTTAGGTTTATTTAGATTTATTTAGTTTAGGTTTTATTTTTTAGGTTTAGTTTATTTATTTTTTATTTATTTTAATTTTATTTTATTAGTTTAGTTTATTTAATAAGGTTTATTTTTTAGGTTTATTTTTTGTTTAGGTTTAGGTTTATTTATTTTAGTTTATTTTAGTTTATTTTTATTTTTAGGTTTACTTAGTTTTTTGTTTTATTTAGTTTAGGCTTAGGTTTAGGTTTATTTTATTTATTTATTTAACTTTTAGCTTATTTAGTTTAGTTTAGGTCTCTGTTTAGGTTTAGGTTTATTTATTTTGTTAATTTATTTATTTAGGTTTAGGTTTAAGTTTATTTATTTAGTTTATTTATTTATTTAGGTTTAGGATTAGGTTTATTTAATTTAGTTTTTATTTTATTTTATTTAGGGTTTAGGTTTAGGTTTAGGTTTTGATTTAGGTTTATTTAGTTTAGATTTAGTTTTGGTTTACTTATTTATTTATTTATTTTAATTTTTACTTACTTTATTTATTTAGGTTTATTTTTTATATTTAGTTTATTTTTTATTTATTTTATTTAATTTATAGTTTATTAATTTGTTTACTTTAGTTTATTTTTATTTTCTTTTTTAGCATAGGTTTATGTTTAGGTTTTATTTTAGTTTATGGTTTAGTTTAGGTTTAGGTTTTAATTTATTATTATTTTATTTATTTAGTTTAGTTTATTTTATTTTATTATTTATTTATTTAATATATTTATTATTTATTTATTTAATTTAGGGTTTATTTAATTTTTTTGTTTAGGTTTTATTCAGTTTTATTTAGGTTTGATTTTGTTTGTTTTAGGTTTAGGTTTAGGGTTAGGTTTATTTAGTTTTAGTTTAGGTTTATGTTTAAGTTTTTTTAGGTTTAGTTTATTTTATTTTGTTTAGGTTTATTTATTTAGTTTAGTTTATTTTAAATATTTAGGTTTAGGTTTCATTTAGTTTATTTTAATTTAGGTTTTTAGTTTAGTTTATTTAGTTTAGTTTTGGTTTATTTAATTTATTTTTATTTTTATTTATTTAGTTTAGTTTAGTTTATTTAGGTTTAAGTTTATTTAGTTTATTTTTTTTATTTTAGATTTAGGATTAGTTTTTTTTTTAGGTTTAGGATTTGGTTTAGGTTTAGTTTAGTTTATTTAGTTTATTTTATTTAGTTTTTTAGGTTTAGTTTAGTTTAGGTTTAGGTGTAGGTTTATTTAGTTTAGTTTAGGTTTAGGTTTACATTTAGGTTTAGGTTTATTTTTTAGGTTTAGGTTTATCTTATGTTAAGGTTTATTTAGTTTAGGTTTAGGTTTAGGTTTATTTTAGGTTTAGGCTTAGGTTTAGGTTTAGGTTTATTTATTTATTTATTTTAGGTTTTGGTTTAGGTTTATTTTAGTTTAGTTTAGTTTATTTTAGTTTAGTTTAGTTTATTTTTGTTTAGGCTTAGGTTTATTTTAAGTTTAGGTTTAGCTTTAGTTTAGGTTTATCTAGGTTTAGGTTTATTTTTTAGTTTATGTTTTAGGTTTAGGTTTAGGTTTATTTTTTTAGGTTTTTTATTTAGTTTAGTTTACTTTAGTTTAGGTTTATTTTATTTATTTTAATTTTCGTTAGTTTAGTTTAGGTTTAGGTTTTAGGTTTATTTAGTTTAGGTTTATTTTAGTTTAATTTTATTTAGTTTATTTAGATTATTTACTTAGTTTATGTTTAGGTTTATTTAGTTTATTTTATTTTATTTTACTTTGTTTATTTATTTAGTTTAGGTTTAGGTTTAGGTTTAGGTATATTTTATTTTTTTATTAATTTATTTTATTTAGTTTAGGTTTAGGTTTAAGTTTAGGTTTGTTTAGTTTAGATTAGTTTATGTTTAATTATTTATTTATTTATTTAGTTTAATTTTATTTTGAGTTTATTTTAGTTTAGTTTAGGTTTAGGTTTATATTTATTTTTTAGTTTACTTTATTTTAGTTTTTTAGTTTAGTTTAGGTTTAGTTTAGGTTTAGGTTTAGTTTAGGTTTAGGTTTAGGTTTAAGTTTATTTTATTCTTATGTATTTACTTATGTTTAGGTTTATTTATTTAATTTAGTTTGTTAGTTTATTTTATTTAGTTTATTATTTAGTTTATTTATTTAGTTTAGGTTTATGTTTTATTTAGTTTAATGTAGTTTAGTTTAGTTTATTTTTAGGTTTAGGTTTAGGTTTAGGTTAGTTTAATTTATTTATTTATTTTAGTTTTGGTTTGGTTTTATTTAGTTTATTTATTTAGTTTAGTTTTTTTCTTCTTTAGTTTAGTTTAGTTTATTTAGGTTTAGGTTTATTTTATTTATTTATTTAGTTTAGGTTTAGGTTTTGGTTTTATTTAGTTTAGTTTATTTAGTTTAGGTTTATTATTTTTTAGTTTAGGTTTTTTGGTTTTATTTAGTTTAGGTTTAGGTTTAGGTTTTATTTAAGTTTAGATTTATTATTTAGGTTTATTTTAGCTTATGTTTAGATTTAGTTTAGGTTTAGGTTTTATTTAGGTTTAGGTTTATTTAGTTTAGGTTTAATTTATTTAGGTTTAAGTTTATTTATTTTAGTTTATTTTATTTTATTTTATTTTATTTAGTTTTAGTTTATGTTTATTTTGTTTAGGTTTACTAGGTTTTGCTTAGGTTTTGGTTTAGGTTTATTTTATTTAGGTTTTATGTTTAGTTTTAGCTTTAGGTTTTTTAGGTTTAGGTTTAGGTTTATTTTTATTTTTTAGTTTAGGTTTATTTATTTTGTTTAGTTTAGGTTTAGGTTTAGATTTATTTATTTATTTATTTAGTTTATTAAGTTAAGGTTTATTTATTTATTTTATTTTATTTTAGTTAATTTTATTTATTTAGGTTTAGGTTTATTTATTTTATGTTTTAAGTTTAGGTTTAGGTTTATTTTAGTTTAGTTTAGTTTAGTTTAGCTTAGTTTATTTATTTAATTTATTTTTAGTTTAGGTTTATTTATTTAATTTAATTAGTTTAGGTTTAGGTTTAGTTTATTAGGTTTAGGTTTAGGTTTAGTTTAGTTTGGTTTAGTTTATTTTAGTTTAGTTAGGTTTAGTTTATTTAGTTTATTTATTTATTTATTTTTTATTTAAATTTTTATATAGTTTATTTATTTATTTTTAGTTTAAGCTTAGTTTAGGTTTTATTTTATTTTTTTTTATTTAGATTTAGGTTTAGGGTTTAAGTTTAGGTTTTAGGTTTTAGTTCAGGTTTAAGGTTTAGGGTTTAGGGTGTAGGGTTGTAGGTTTAGGGTTTAGGGTTTAGGGTTGTAGGTTTATTTAGTTTTAGGTTTATTTTAGTTTTTTTTTATTATTTAGTTTAGTTTAGGTTTTTTTTTAGTTTAGGGTTTATTAGGTTTAGGTTTAGTTTATGGTTTAGGTTTTGGGTTTAGGGTTTAGAATTTAGGTTTAAGTTTTTTTAAATTAGATTGGTGGGTTTATGTTTATTTATTATTTTATTTTTAGTTTATTTAAATTAATTTTTTTTTATTTTTATTTAGTTTAGTTTATTTATTTTAGTTTATTTATTTTAGTTTAGGTTTTATTTTAGTTTATTTTTTTTAGTTTTAGGTTTAGGTTTTTTGTTATTTTTTTAGTTTAGTTTTATTTTTTATTTTATTTTTTTAGGTTTATGTTTAGGTTTAGTTTAGATTTTATTTTATTTATTTATGTTTAGGTTTAGTTTTTTATTTTTTTAGGTTAATTTTTAGGTTTTATTTTTCAGTTTAGGTTTAGGTTTAGTGTAATTTAGCTTTAGGTTTTATTTATTTTAATTTAGCTTATTTTAGTTTAGGTTTAGGTTTATTTTATTTTGTTTAGGTGTAGGTTTTGGGGTTTAGGGTTTAGGTTTTAGGGTTTAAGGTTTAGGGTTTAGGGATTTAGGTTTAGGGTTTAGGTTTAGGTTAGGTTTAGAGTTTTAGGGTTTAGGTTTATGGTTTAGAGTTTTTTTGTTTAGGGTTTAGGGTTTAAGTTTAGGTTTAGGGTTAGTTTTAGTTTAGGTTTTTTTATTATTAGTTTTTTTATTTTTAGAACAAATTAGATTCAAAATTTCTTCTTTTGATTTTTTGAAGTAAAGTTTTTTAAGACACAGAGACATGTAAAATTAGATAGAACAAATTAAAATTTATATTACTAGAGGTTTAGTTTCAATTTAGTTATTCTTAATTTCTTTAGTTTAGAACCATTTGGCCTTTAGGATCCACCATCATTATGATCTTATATGGTAACCTCCATGCTTTTGGCCTCCATGACCATTTGCTCTAAGTACCTAGATCCCCACCACCACTATGATAGTAGCCTTATCTTACCTAGAGATCTAGGAGGTTTAGTGATGTTTACCATCATGGTTAGATTCTTAGTATTTATGTTTATGTTTAGGTTTATTAAGTTTAGGTTTACATTTTTTAATTTTATTTAACATTTATTTTGGTTTAGGTTTGGAGTTTATGGTTTAGTTTAGGTTTAGGGTTTAATGTTTAGGATTTAGGTTTTAGGTTTATGCTTTTAGGGTATAGGTTTAGGTTATTAAGGTTTAGGGTTATTTTAGGGTTTAGGTTTAGGTTTAGGGTTTAGTGTTTAGGTTTTAGGTTTAGGGTTTTTTTTTAGGGTTTAGGTTTTAGGGTTTAGGGTTGGTTTAGAGTTTAGGCTTTAGCTTTAGGGTTTAAGGTTTTTTTAGGTTTAGGGTTTAGGGTTTAGGATTTAAAGTTTAGGGTTTAGGGTTTAAGGTTAGGGTTGATTATCAGGGTTTAGGTTTAGGTTTAGGGTTTAGAGTTTAGGGTTTATAGTTTAGGTTTAGGGTTAGTTTATTTTAAATTAAGTAATGGTGAGTTTAGGTTTATTTAGGTTATTTAGCATATTTTTTATTTATTTTAGTTTATTTTATTTTTTTTTTTTTTATTTTATTTAGTTTAGTTTATCTACTTTAGCTTTATTTATAGTTTATATTTTTTAGTTTATTTTTTGTTTAGGTTAGGTTTATGTTTATTTTTAGTTTAGTTTAATATTTTTTTTGGTTTAAATTTTTTTTTTTTGTTAGGTTTTATTTTAGGATTATTTTAGGTTTTATTTTTTTTAGTAGGTTTAAGTTTATTTTAGTTTATTTTATTTTTATTTTATTTAGTTTAGGTTTAGGTTTAGTTTATTTTAGGTTTAAGTTTTGGTTTTATTCATTTTAGTTTAGTATATTTTAGTGTAGGTTTAGGTTAATTTTATTTTTATTTTATGTTTAGTTTTTTTTAGTTTAGAGTTTAGGTTTTATATTTTATTTATTTTTAGGTTTTATTTACTGGTTTATTGTTTAGGGTTTAGGTTAGGTTTTAGGGTTAGGGTTTAGGGTTCAGGGTTCAAGGTTTAGGGTTAAGGGTTTAGCGTATATGGTTTTTGGATTTAAGCTTTTAGAATTTAAGGTTTAGGGTTTAGGGTTAAGGATTAGGGTTTAGGGTTTAGGGTTTAGGGTCTAGGGTTTAGTGTTTAGGCTTTAGGGTTTAGGCTTTCTAGGGTTTAGGATTTAGGGTTTTGGGTTAGCTTAGGGTTTAGGGATTAGGGATTAGGGTTTAGGTTTAGGGTTTATGGTTTTAGGGGTTAGGGTTAGTTAAGAGTTTAGGGTTTAGGGTTTTAGGGTTCAGGGTTTAGGGTTTAAAAGAGGTTATTAGTTTTAGGTTTAGGGTATGGGTTTAGGTTTAGGGTTTATTGAGTGTTTAGGTTTAGGGTTTAGGATTTAGGGTTTAGGGTTTAGGTTTAGGTTTAGGTTTTTTTCTTTTTTTAAAAATTAAGTAAGTGGTAGGTTTAGGTTTATTTAGTTTAGTTTCTTTTTAATTTATTTTAATTTATTTTAATTTATTTTATTTTTTTATTTTTGTTTAGTTTAGTTTATTTATTTAGGTTTATTTGTTTTAGTTTAAGTTTTTATTTTTTAGTTTGTTTTTTAGGTTTAGTTTAAGTTTATGTTCATTATTTAGTTTAATTTTATTTTTTTTTTTTTATTTTTAGGTTTAGGTTTATTTTTACTTTTAGGTTTAGGTTTAGGTTTTTTATTTTATTTTTTAGGATTAGGTTTAGGTTTTTATTTTAGCTTTTTTTTTTTGGTTTAATTTTTTATCTTAGGTTTATTTTAGGATTATTTTAGGTTTATTTTTTTTTAGTTTAGGTTTAAGTTTATTTTAGTTTATTTTATTTTATTTTATTTAGTTTAGGGTTTAGGTTTAGTTTATTTTTTAGGTTTAGTTTAGGTTTTATTCATTTAGTTTAGTTTATTTTAGTGTTTTAGGTTAATTTTATTTTTATTTTATGTTTAGTTTTAGTTTAGGTTTAGGTTTTATATTTTATTTATTTTATTTTATTTATTGGTTTATTATTTAAGGTTTAGGTTAGATTTTTAGGGTTATTTAGGTTATTAGTTTATTAGGTTTTATTTTTATTTAAACTTTAATTTAGGTTTAGGTTTTAGGATTAGGGTTTAGGGTTTAGGTTTAGGGTTTAGTTTAGTGTTTAGGTTTAGGTTTTTTAGGGTTTAGGATTTAAGTTTTAGGTTTTGTTTAGGTTTAGGGTTTAGGGTTTAGGTTTAGGGTTTAGGTTTATTTAGGGTTAGGGTTAGTTAAGTTTAGGGTTTAGGGTTTTAGTTAGGTTTAGGGTTTAAACTTAGGGTTAAGTTAGTTTTAGGTTTAGGTTTAGGGTTTAGGTTTAGGGGTTTTAGTGTTTATGGTTTAGGGTTTAGGATTTAGGGTTTAGGTTTAGGTTTAAGGTTTATTTTTTTTATTTTAAAATTAAGTAAATTAGTAGTTTAGGTTTATTTAGTTTATTTTAGTTTATTTTATTTATTTTAATTTATTTTAATTTATTTATTTTTTTATTTTTTTAGTTTAGTTTATTTATTCTAGGTTTATTTGTTTTAGTTTAGGTTTTTATTTTAGTTTGCTTTTAGGTTTAGGTTTAAGTTTATGTTCATTTTTAGTTTATTTATTTTTTTTATTTTTAGGTTTAGGTTTTATTTTTTACTTTTAGGTTTAGGTTTAGGTTTTTATTTTATTTTTTTAGGATTAGGTTTTAGGTTTTTATTTTAGCTTTATTTTTTAGGTTTAATTTTTTTATCTTAGGTTTAGGTTTATTTTTAGTTTATTTTATTTAGTTTAGGTTTATTAGGGTTTAGGTTTATTTTTTTTAGGTTTAGGTTTAGGTTTTTTTTATTTTTTTAGGATTATTTTTAGTTTATTTTTTATTTTTTTTTATATTTTTATTTTATTTTTTATTTTATTTAGTTTTATTTTTATTTATTATTTTAGGTTTATTTATTTTTTTGGTTTATTTTATTTTTTTATTTATTTTATTTTAGGTTTAGTTTAGGTTTTTTTATTTTACTTTTAGGTTTATTTAGTTTAGGTTTATTTTTTTAGTTTTTAGATTTTTAGGTTTAGGGTTTAGGTTTTGGGTTTAGGTTTAGGTTTAGGGTTTGGGGTTTAGTTTATTTTAGGTTTTTTGGGTTTAGGTTTTATGTTAGTTTTTTAGGGTTTAGGTTTTTTAGGGTTTTAGGTTTAGGGTTTAGGGTTTAGTTTAGGGTTTGGGTTTAGTTTAGGGTTTAGGGTTTTAGGGTTAGGGTTATTTATTTATTTATTTTTAAATTAGGTTTATGTTTATTTAGTATATTTAGTTTATTTTTATTTATTTTAGTTTATTTTTTTGTTTATTTTAGTTTATTTTATTTTTTATTTAGATTATTTTTTATTTTATTTTTTTTTTTTATGATAATTTATTTTAATTAATTTATTTTAGGTTTATTTATTAGTTTAGGTTTTTTTATTTTAGTTTATTTTTTTTTTTTGGTTTAGGTTTAGGTTTAGGCCTTTTTTTTAGTTTAGTTTTATTTTTATTTTATTTTTTAGGTTTAGGTTTATTTTTATTTTTTTTAATTAGGTTTTAGTTTTTTATTTTTGGTTTATTTCTAGGTTTTATTTTTAGTTTATGTTTAAGCTTATTTTAATTTATTTAGTTTAATATTAGGTTTAGGTTTAATTTATTTTAGTTTAGGGTTAGGTTTATTTATTTTAGTTTAGTTTATTTTAGTTTAGGCTATGTTTATTTTATTTTTATTTATGTTATTTTTTTTAGTTTAGGGTGTAGGTTTTTTTATGTTTTATTTATTGGTTTATTTTTAGGTTTAGTTTTTTTTAGTTTTATTTTATTTTATTTTATTTTTGGTTTATTTTATTTTTTATTTTAGGTTTAGTTTTATTTTATTTAGGTTTTTATTTTTAGTTTAGTTTAGGCTTTTATTTATTTTATTTTAGTTTAGTTTTTATATAATTCTTTGGTTTAGGTTTAGGTTTAGGTTTAGGTTTTAGTTATGTTTTATTTTATTTTATTTTGGTTTAGGTTTTTTATTTATTTTATTTTAGGTTTTAGTTTGGTTTAGGTTTTAGCTTTTAGAGTTTAGGTTAGTTTAGCATTTAGTGTAGGGTTTTAGGGTTTGGGTTGGTTTAGGTTTTAGGGTTTAGGGTTTAGGGTTTTTAAGATTTAGGGTTTGGGGTTTAGGGTTTAGGTTTTTTATTTAGGTCTCAGGTTTTAGTTTGAGGTTTAGGGTTTTTCAATTTTTCTTTAATATATAATAAATTTAGATTCAACATTTTATTTTTTGATTTCATCAACCAAGTAACACCAAGTTTTCTAAGACACAAGTGGCATAGATAAAAATGATCATTGCATCTGACAAATCAAAGCCTAGAAAACTAGAACCCTCTATTATAAAAACATAGTTCCATAAGCGGATTGGATCGGTAGTTCTTGATTTCTCAGTTCCCATCAGAACCACCTCGATCTCTTGAGTTGCGGATCTCATATCCCGATCTCTCCCTTCATCACCATGGCTATAACCTCCATGCTCCTCCACCTCCATAATAACCTACCTCCATATCCAGCATCTCAGATCCCCACCACCATTGTGATAACGCCTTTGCCTTTTGCCTCCACCAGATCTAGGAGCGGTTGTGGTGATGTTCTAAAAGGTTCTTCCATCCATAGAGTTTAGGTTTAGGTTTAGGGTTATTAGGTTTTAAAAATTAGGTTAATTTTTATTTATTTATTTAGTTACTTTAGGTTAAGGTTTAGGGTTTACCATTTAAGGTTATGGTTAAGGGTTATGATTTAGGGCTTAAGGTTTAGGGTTTAGGTTTTAGGGTTTAGGATTTTAGGGTTTAAGATTTTAGGGTTTAAGGTTTAGGGTTAGGGTTTAGGGTTTAGGTTTAGGTTTTTTAGGGTGTCTGATTTAGGTTTTAGGGTTGTAGCTTTAGGGTTTAGGGTTTAGGGTTTATGATTTAGTTTTTAAGGTTTTTTTATTAAGTAAACTGATAGGTTTAGGTTTATTTATTATTTTTAGTTTATTTTTAATTTATTTAGAGCTTAGGGTTTAGGGTTTAGGATTTATGGTTTAGGGTTTATGGTTTAGGGTTTAGGTTTTAGGATTTAGGATTTAGGGTTTAGGTTTTTTGGGTTTAGGGTTTGGTTATATTTTAGGGTTTTTGGTTTTTGGTTTTTTTTCTAACAGAAAACAAATTTAGATTCAACATTTCTTCTTTTTAATTTCATCAACCAAGTAACACACCAAGTTTTCTAAGACACAAGTGACAACATTGTTAAAAAATGAGCATGCATAGCAAATCAAAACCCATAACTAGAACCATCTCTCTTGTAAAGCAGTTCTATAAACAGATCCGATCGGACGTTCTTCAATTTCTCTAGTTCCCATCAGCACCACCTCGGCCTCTCGAGTAGTGGTCCCCCATCATATCCCCGATCTCTCCCTCCGCCACCAGTTGTAACCTCCATCACTCCTCCTCCACCATAACCACCCTGCTCAGACCACCCTCCATATCCACCAACACCTCAAATCCCCACCACGTGATAATTTGCCTTTGACTTTGCCTCCACGATCTAGGGCGGTTGACTGATGTTTTTTCTTTGTCAAGGTTATCCATTCTTAGGATTTTTATTTTGGTTTAAGTTTATTAGGTTTTAGGGTTTAGGTTTAATTTATAATTTATTTAGTTACATTAGGTTTAGGTTTAGGGCTTGGGGTTTAGGGTTTATGGTTTAGGGTTTGGGTTTAGGATTTAAGGTTTTATCTATTTTAGTTTAGTTTATTTTAGTTTAGGTTAAGGTTAATTTATTTTTTTATTTTAGGTTTAGTTTTTTTTTAGTTTAGGGTTTAGGTTTTATTTTTTATTTTATCTTAGGTTTATTTATTTTAGTTTTATTATAGTTTATTTTTTAGGTTTAAGTTTATTTTTTAGTTTAGTTTTATTTTATTTTATTTTTTTAGGTTTAGGTTTTATTTTTTTTATTTTAGGTTTAGGTTTAGGTTTTTATTTTATTTTTTTGGGTTTAAGTTTTAGGTTTTTATTTTATGTTTATTTTTAGGTTTTATTTTTTAGTTTTGGTTTAGGTCTATTTTTAGTTTATTTTATTTTATTTAGTTTAGGTTTAGGTTTAGGATTTATTTATTTTAGTTTAGTATATTTTAGTTTATCTTTAAGTTTATTTTATTTTGCTTATTTTATTTTTATTTTAGATTTAGGTTTTTTAGTTTAGGGTTTAAGTTTTATATTTTTTTTATTTTTAGGTTTATTTTTTAGGTTTAGGTTTTATTTATTTTATTTTATTTTATTTTATTTTTAGTTTTATTTCATTTAGGTTTTTTTTATTCTTAGGTTTATTTTATTATTTAGTTTAATTTAGGTTTTATTTATTTTATTTTATTTTATTTTACTTTATTTATTTTTTTTTTTTTGGTTTATTTTTGGTTTTAGTTTAGGTTTTATTTTATTTTATTTTATTATTTTATTTAGGTTTATGTTTATTTATTTATTTTACTTTTAGGTTTCATTTAGTTTAGGTTTAGGTTTTTTTAGTTTTAGGTTTTAGGGTTTAGGGTTGGGTTTTAGTTTAGGGTTTAAGGTTAGGGTTTAGGGTTTAGGGTTTAGGTTTAGTGTTTAGTGTTTAACTTTAAAATTTAGTTTTTTAGGGTTATGGTTTAGGTTTAGGGTTTAGGTTTAGGGTTTAGTTAGGGTTTAGGTTTAGCATGGTTTAGGGTTTTTTGTTTAGTTTAGGTTTAGGGTTAGGGTTATTTTAGGTTTAGGGTTTAGGGTTTAGGTTTAGGAGGTTTAGGTTTAGGTTTAGGGTTTAGGGTTTAGGGTTTATTTAGTTTATGATTTAGGGTTTAGGGTTAGTTTATGGGTTATGTTTAGGGTATAAGACTTAGAGTTTAGGGTTTAGGGGTTAGGGTTTTTTTTTAAATTATGTAAACCGATAGATTTTGGTTTATTTAGTTTATTTAGTTTATTTTTTTATTTAGTTTCGCAGATTTTATTTTTTATTTAGTTTAGTTTATTTATTTTAGGTTTATTTATTTAGTTTAGGTTTTATTTTTTTTTATTTTTTAGGTTTATGTGAACTAGGTTTACTTATTTTTTAGTTTAGTTTATTTTATTATTTTTTTAGGTTTAGGTTTAATTTTATTTTTTTGGTTTAAGATTAGGTTTTATTTTAGTTTATTTTAGGTTTATTTTTTAGTTTAGGTTTAGGTTTATTTTAGTTTATTTTATTTTATTTAGTTTATTTTATTTAGTTTATTTTAGTTTAGGCATAGGTTTATTTTATTTTGTTTATTTTAGGTTTATGTTTTTTTAGTTTAGTGTTTAAGTTTTATTTTTTATTTATTTTTTATGTTTCATTTTTAGGTTTATTTTTTGGGTTTAGGTTTTCATTTAGTTATTATTATATTTTTAAGTTTATTTTATTTTTATTTTATGTTTAGCTTTTATTTTATTTAGGTTTTCTATTTTTTTTATTTTATTTTTAGTTTAGTTTAGGGTTTATTTTTTTATTTATTTTAGTTTTGTTTTTTATTTTATTTTCTTTTTAGCTTTAGGTTTAGTTTTAGGTTTCGGTTTAGGTTTTCTTTATATTTCTTTTCTTTTAGGTTTCATTTAGTTTAGGTTTAGGGTTTTAGCATCTTGAGGGTTTTGGGTTTAGGGTTTAGGGTTTATCGAGGTTTAGGGTTGTAGGTTTAGGGTTTAGAATTTAGGGTTTAAGGTTAGTTTTAGGGTTTAGGGTTTTATTTAAATTAAGTAAACTCATAGGTTTAGGTTTATTTAATTTTTTTTAGTTTATTTTATTTTATTTTATTTAGTTTAGGTTTATGTTTAGGTTTAGGGTTAACTTTAGGTTTAGATTTTATTTATTTTGGTTTAGTTTATTTTAGTTTGGTTTAGGTTTTATATTTTTATTTTAGGTTTAGGTTTTTTTTTAGTTGGTTTAGGTTCTATTTTTTTATTTATTTTTTTTTTATTTTAAGGTTTATTTTTTAGGTTTAGGTTTTATTTAGTTTTAATTTATTTTATTTTAAGTTTATTTTATTTTTACTTTATGTTAAGTTTTTATTTTATTTAGCTTTTTTATTCTTAGGTTTATTTTACTTTTAGTTTAGTTTAGGTTTTTATGTATTTTATTTTAGTTTGTTTTTATTAATTTATTGTATTTTATTTTAAGGTTTAAGATTAGGTTTTAGTTTAGGTTTTAATTTATTTTAATATTATTTAGGTTTATGTTTTATTTATTTTATTTTTAGATTTCATTTAGTTTTGGTTTAGGTTTTAGTTTTAGGTTTAGGGTTTAGGGTTTAGGTTTAGGGTTTAGTTTAGGGTTTAGGGTTTATTTAGGTTTAGGTTTATAGGGTTTAAACTTTTTTAGCTTTAGGTTTAGGTTTATATTTTTTTAGAGTTTAGTTTTAGTTTAGGGTTTAAGGTTTAGGGTTTTAGGTTTAGAGTTTAATTTTTTTTAGGTTTAAGTTTAGTTTAAATTGAGTTTAGTTTAGGGTTTAGGGTTTATAGTTTAAGGTTTAGAGTTTAGTTTAAGTTTTAAATTTAGGTTTAGGTTTAGGTTTTAGGTTTAGGTTTAAAATTGATTTAGGTTTAAGTTTAGGTTTAGAGTTTAGTTTTTAAGTTTAGTTTAGTTTAGGTTTTGGGTTATTAGGTTTAGTTTAGGTTAGTTTAGGTTTAAGTTTAGGTTTTGGTTTAGGTTTAGGTGTTTAGTTTTAGTTTGTTTAATTTATAGTTTATTTAGTTTAGGGTTTAGGTTTAGTTTAGGGTTTCTTTTAGGGTTTAGGGTTTTTTTAGGTTTATTTTATTTTATTTATTTATTTTATTTATTTATGTTATTTATTTTAGTTTAGGTTTTCTATTTTAGTTTATTTTTTAGGTTTAGGTTTAGGATTGTGTTTATTTTTTGTTAGTTTTATTTTTATTTTATTTTTTAAGTTTAGGTTTTATTTTTTTATTTTTAGGTTTGGGATTAGGTTTTTAATTTATTTTTCGAGGATTAGGTTTTAGGTTTTTATTTTAGGTTTATTTTAAGGTTTTTTTTTTTATAGTTTAGGCTTAGGTTTATTTTTAGTTTGTTTTATTTTATTTAGTTTAGGGTTTAGGTTTTATTTATTTTTGGTTTAGGTTTGGGTTTTATTTATTTTAGTTTAGTTTATTTTAGTTTAGGTTTATGTTTATTTTATTTTCTTTATTTTAGGTTTATGTTTTTTTAGTTTAGGGTTTATGTTGTATTTTTTTTATTAATTTTTAGGTTTAACTTTTTGGTTTAGGTTTTTATTTAGTTATTATTTTATTTTATTTTATTTTAGGTTTATTTTATTTTTATTTTACATTTAGTTTTATTTTATTTAGGTTTTTTATTTTTTATTTATTTTAATTTTTAGTTTATTTTAGGGTTTTATTTATTTATTTTAGTTTAGTTTTCATTTTTTTAAATTTTTTTTAGGTTTAGGTTTTAGTTTTGGTTTTCATTTTATTTGTTTTTATTATTTTATTTTGGTTTATGTTTTATTTAATTATTTTATTTTTAGGCTTTATTTAGTTTAAGATTATGTTTTTAGCATTTTAGGGTTTTGGGTTTAGGGTTTTAGGGTTTAAGGTTTGGGGTTTTTTTATTTTTTATTTATTATTATTTTTTAAATTAAGTAAACTCGTAGGGTTTAGGGTTTAGGATTTAGGGTTTATGGTTTAGGATTTAAGGTTTATGGTTTAGGGTTTAGTGTTTAAGGGTTTTCTTTTTAAATTAAGTAAACCAGTAGGTTTAGGTTTATTTAAATTATTTTTATTTATTTTTTATATTTTTATTTAATTTAGTTTATTTATTTTAGGTTTATTTATTTTTTGTTTATGTTTTTTTATTTTAGTTTATTTTTTGGGTTTAGGTTTTGGTTTATGTTTAGTTTTAGTTTAGTTTTATTTTTTATTTTATTCTTTAGGTTAAGGTTTATTTTTTTATTTTAGGTATATGTTTAGGTTTTATTTTATTTTTTTTAGGTTTTTTTATTTTAGTTTTTTTAGGTTTTTTAGTTTAAGTTTAGGTTTATTTTTAGTTTATTTTATATTTAGTTTAGGGTTTAGGTTTAGGTTTTATTTATTTTTATTTTGTTTATTTTAATTTATGTTTATGTTTATTTTATTTTGTTTATTTTAGGTTTAGATTTTTTTTTTTTAGTTTAGGGTTTAGGTTTTATTTTTTATTTATTTTAGGTTTAGGTTTTTATTTTATTTAGGTTTAGTTTTTTTTTAATAGAGAACAAATTAAGATTCAATATTTCTTCTTTTTGATTTCATCAACCAAGTAGCACATTAAGTTTTCTATAACACACGTGATGACATAGATAAAAATGAGGACGCATAGAGCAAATCAAAAAGATATAGAATCGTCTCTATAAAGATACAATTCCATAAGTAGTAGATTGGATCGGGTTCTTCAATTTCTCAATTCAATCAGAACTACCCGGCCTAGTGTGATCCACCACCATATCCCTCTCTCCTCATGCAGCAATGGGCAACCTCTCCTTCTCACCTCCATAACCACCACTCTCGACCACCACCTCCATATCCACGCACCTCTAGATCCCCCCACCACTCAGATAGCACCTCACCTGTTGGCTTAATGAGCCTCATGTTCAATCGAATTTTGATGATAAAAAACAAATGCTTGGATGTTCTAATGTATGTTTTTGTGTTTTTATATATATATATATATTAATTTCTAATTACATATCCAATACGTCTCATTATATGTTTGCAGAAATTGCAAGAATAGAAGATTGAAATATTGATCAAAATGGATAATGTGAAGCACAAGATAACAATATTTTAGGTTATATGCATTTATAGCTATCTTTAAAATTCATAAGAGTTCATTGACATGAATCAATTTGCTCATAACTTAACAATATTATTTTTTTTATTTAAATAATGATAATGAGGTTAATTTATATAAATCTCTATCTAATTAACATTCAATTATATGTTTCATACATAGCATTTGAATTGTCAAAATAATAAATGATAATAAATTATGATTATTAATATTTAGTTTATATATTTAATATAATTAAAATTTTAATTTAAATTTAAGGTTATATGATAACTAACATATGTATGATTATATATAAATTATATCATAATATTTAAATGTCATATTTCAAAATTAACAAAATATGTGAAATTTGGTATTTTAGCCAAAGTCATTTTATAATCAAGGAATTTATATCGATTTCATCTCCAAGCAGATTCCTTGGATTTTTTTCTTTAATTTGATAGGTTACATGACCCGTTTGATTAAAATTGAATTTAATATGACTTTTCAAACATTAGATGATTTTAATAATGATTGCATTCTATATGCTTTGAATATACTAAGAGCCATATTTGATTATTTTTTGACTTGCCCAGGTGAATAGCCAAATTTTGGTTGTTTAAATTTAATATTTATTTAAAATAAATTAATTTTTTATTGAATATTAAATTATTATATGATAAATTGATGTTAGAATAATATATTTTTTGAAATAATTCAAAATGATCTTCTTGCTTATAAATAGCCCTCATTCTCTTAAAGCATTCCTCATTCAAATTCAAAATCCCTCCGACAAATCTAAGAGAAAATTTCCTAGATTTTCCTTCCAAGTGTTCTCCAAATATTGCAAGATCAAATCTTGGTTTGGAAGATTCAACATCCTCAACTAAGCAAGCTTTCTCAAATTACTTAAGTCTGTTTTCTTGATCTTAATCCCTTTTTAGTTGTTCATACTATTTTCATCATCTATTTATTCCTTCCAATTTATACTTTTTGGTGGATTAGTCTTTGGACATCAAAGTTTTTCATATCAAAGTTTCTTTAATTTTTTTTTTATGAAAAACTCTTGTGATAGTTTGTAAGATTTATTTCAAATTATTAAAATTTTTATCTTCTACAAATTTCTTTTTTGATTCTTGAAATATTTCTTCATTAGTCTTATTAGAAAGATCATTTATTCTTAAATCTATTTTAGAAGTTTATTTTAAGCATTTTAAATTAATTTATTATCTGAAATTATTTTCATACTTGTTAGATCTCTCTTTTAATTAAAATCTTACTACTTAGATCTATCATATACTAATTTTATTTAAGTATTTTGTGATCATTTGCATTAATTGAAAGCATCTTTTTTGTTAAAATAAAATAAATTATTCTTTTATGAAATTTATTTTATTGTGCAAAATAATATTGTGAATTTATTTTGAAACCATTTTTATATTAGTCTACAAATTCTAAAAACATAAACATCTTAGTAAGATCAATTTAAGATATTTATTTTATTATTTCTTATCAATATTAAGTGAGCATTTTATCTTGCCAAATTTTAAGTTGTAAAGTGATCATTTATAAGTTGTGAGATCACTTTTTGAATTGGATAGCTTGGTATATTTGTGAGGATATATTTTATCAAAATTTATTATTTTGTATTTTTGTTTTTATGCTATAAAATTTATATTGGGGTTGTACTCGCCCCTTTGTAAAAGTGTACATATTGATGTAGGGGTTATATTTGCCCCATTATAGCAGAGTACTATTTGTAAGATATTTTGCATTTAGGATTCTAGCCAAATTTTAAGTGGATGTAAATTTTGGTTTTGGGGTTTGGTGAACCATAAAATTATGTGCTATTATCTCTCTTTACTTTCTTGTACTTTTATTTTTTCTTTGCATTAAGAATTGTATCTTGTCATTATAAAATCAAAATTAATTTTCTACTAAAACTTAAAATTTAAGATTTAACTTTTAAAATTTTAATATGTGAATTACTCCTCTTGGGTGCTATAGTGACTCACTTATTGGTATGCTAGGCTTTTTATTGGCTTAACATCCAAGTAGATCTTTTCACTATGGCATAAGGTTTCCAAAAGGGTTCACTTATGAAAATCCACTCATAGACCTCCACTTTTAGATAGTGTACCATTTGATTATTGGAAAAATAGAATTAGTACATTTTAAGAGGTCAAGATGCATGCATGTGGTATATGTTGACATCAATATCATACACCAGTAAGTAAATGGCATTAAAGTAGAAAACTTTTGAGGAATGGATTGTAAGAGAACTTGATGAATTAAATGCTATGGCTTGTAATACATTTGGGTTCTTTGATACACATGAATATTCTCAAGGGATAAGATGGATAACTTATAAAAGGGAGAAGGAATTACATTACAAGTTGATAGTGATGAACATAACATTAAGCTCATGGTGAAAGTGATGATGGTCATTCTATCAAAGGCTTTGGAACTTTAAGGAAGAAGAATCAAAGGTGTAAAAATCTAAAACTATAAATTTCAAACTAAGAAATTTCTTAATGGGTGAAGGGATCATTTTGCTACTATTAAAAGCTTAGACACAAAGAGGTGATTTCCAAAACTTGGAATCAAGAAGAAAGAGAGATTGATGGATAGAATAAAAAAAATATGAAGGAGAAAATTACCTCGAGAAGAAGAAGAAACTTTATGGGAATCTAGTTTAAAATGAATCAAGTACTTGCTCATCGATGAAGAGGTCAACAAATGTCTTATAAAATGGAGAATCTTAGATTCTCAAAGGAAATTATGATATCATATGATGAATTAGATAATGCTTTTAATAATTTAGTTATTTAATATAAAAAATTCAAAAAAAATTAAACCTTAGAAAAGAAATAAAATTTAGATATGCATTTTAGTGATTTAAAATGTATGTCATAATTTAAAAAGTAAAATATTTGTTCTGTATGTAAACTTGAAAGAGAATATCTTATTAAAATTAAGATTAATTATTTTGAAATCACAAGTTCATTATAATGCTTCATTTTAAAATATTTAATAAAATTATTTACATCACACATCCACTCATATATCTTATAATTATTGTCTAAGACATATGCAAACACTAATGTTTGGTGCAACTATTATGATAGAAAAGGGCATATTTATTTTTTTATGCATGTAAATTTAGAAAACACTAAGCAATCATCTTATGTATCGGTACCAAAGGTACAAACTACACAAACCACATGCAAGATATCTTGCTTCAAATTTAGAATGTGGACCCAAACATGTTTGGGTTCCAAAGATTATGTGATTTTCTTTTGTAGGAATGCCTTCAAAGCAAAATCAAAGAGGCATGTGGTACTTGGGCGGTGGATGTTCAAGACATGATGGGAGATAAAGATAAATTCACAACTTTAGAATCAAGTGATGGAGGATTTGTTACATATGGAGATAATGTAAAGGAAAGATCATTGGCATTGGTTATATTTGTAAGAATTCTATCACTTTTGATAAAGTTTTCTAGTAGAAGGATTAAAACATAATTTAATTTCTATTAGTCAATTATGTGATAAGGTTTGAATGTAGTATTTCATGCATCATATTATATTATAAAAATATTGAAAATGTTTTGTTAGTAGGACAAAGACATAAAAATATTTATGTCATTGATTTAGATAGCTTTCATTATGTGAATTTGAATTTTCTTTATTTTAAAAGCACTCATGATGATATATGGTTATGGCATAGGAGACTATGTCATATTAACATGCACACACTCAATAAAATTGCTAAACTTGATTTAGTAGTTGGATTGCCTAAATTAAATTTTCATTCAAACTATGTTTGTGATGCATGTATTCATGGTAAGCATTCAAAAAGCTCATTTACAAGTAAAAATATTTCTACTTCTAGACCTCTAGAATTGTTGCACATGGATTTATTTGGTCCAATTAGCACCACTAGCTTAGGTGGAAAAAATTATGGTTTTATGATTATTGATGATTTCTCTAGATATACTTGGGTTTTGTTTGTAACTTGCAAGGATGATGCTTTTATTGAGTTTAAAAGTTTTCTAAATATATTCAAAGAGAACAAGCCTTTTGATTAATAGGGTTCAAGGTCATGGTGGCAAATTTGAAAATAAATTATTTGAAGATTGTGATGAACATGGGATTAGACATAATTTTTTTGCACTTAGAACTCCCAACAAAATGAGTAGTAGAGAAAAAGTAGAATATTAATTGAAAGTAGATCTATGCTTGATGAGTATAAATTACAAAAATATTTTTTGAAGCAATAAATATTGCATGTTATGTGATGAATAGGATCTATTTTAGACCAATTTTGAAGAAGACACCCTATGAATTATTTTTTATAAGAACCCAAGATTAAACACTTTCATGTATTTGGATGTAAATGTTTTATTTTGAATAATGGAAAAGAGCATTTAGGTAAGTTTGATTACAAATCGGATGATGGTATTTTCTTAGGATACTCTCTTTCAGAGCTTATAGAGTTTTCAATAAAAAAATTAGTTTTTTATTTATTTTATTTTATGTTTTATTTAGTTTAGGTTTAGATTTTTTTATAGGGTTTAGGGTTTAGGGTTACTTTAGGGTTTAGGGTTTAAGGTTTAGGGTATGGGGTTTAGGTTTTAGGGTTTAGCATTTAATGTTTAAGGTTTGGGTTTAGGGTTTAAGATTTTGGGTTTAGGTTTTAGGGTTAAGGTTTAGGGTTTAGGGTTTAGAGTTTATAGGCTTTAGGGCCTAGGATTTTTTTTTAACAGAAGATAAATTCATATTCAACATTTATTTTTTTCATCAACCAAGTAACCACCAAGTTTTCTAAGACAAAAGTGATCATGGATCAAAATGAGCACGCATATAGCAAAAAATTAACCCTAAATAATTAGAATTTTTTCTAATGTAAAGGCATAGTTCCATAAGCAGTAGATCGATCCATTCTTGTTTCTCCGGTTCCCATCAAAACCACCCCAACCTCTCAAGTAGAGATCCACCTCATATCCCGATCTCTCCCTCACCATGGTTGCAACCTCATGCTCCTCCCACCTTCATAACCACCACACTCATTACCACCTCCATATCACTAGCACCTCCGGATCCCCACCACTACGGTAACCACCACCTCCACCTTGCCTCCCGATCTAGGCAGGCTGGTTGATGGTGATGTTCTACCATCAAGTTTTCCCATTCTTAGGGTTTAGGTTTAGGTTTAGGTTTATTAGGTTTTAAGTTTTAGGTTTATTTTTTTACTTTAGGTTTAGGTTTAGGATTTGGGGTTTAGGGTTTAGTTAAGGTTTAAAATTTAGAGGTTTAGGTTTAGGGTTTATGGTTTAGGTTTAGGGTTTTAGGGTTTAGGGTTTAGGGTTTAGGATTTTGGGTTTAAGGTTTTTTTAACTTAAGTAAAGGTTTAGGTTTATTAGTATATTAAGTTTTTTATGTTAGTTTACTTTATTTTTTTTTTATATTTAGGTTTACTTTTATTTTTTATTTAGTTTAGTTTATTTATTTTAGGTTTTTTATAATATATTTTTTTTAGGTTTAGGTTTATTTTTATTTGAGTTTTATTTTTATTTTATTTTTTAGGTTTATGTTTTATTTTTTATATTTTAGGTTTATGTTTTGATTTTTATTTAATTTTTTTAAGGTTTAGGTTTTAGTTTTATTATAGGTTTATTTTTAAGTTTTAATTTTAGTTTAGGTTTAGGTTTATTTTAGTTTATTTTATTTTATTTAGTTTAGGTTTAGGTTTAGGTTTTATTTATTTAGTTTAGTTTATTTTTTTTATTTTGTTTATTTTATATTTATTTATTTTAGTTTTAAGGTTTTTTTTTTTAGTTTAGGTTTTTTTATTTTTTTATTATTTTAGGTTTATTATTGGTTTAGATTTTTTTTATTTTTTATTTTAGGTTTATTTTATTTTATTTTATTTTAGTTTTATTTTATTTAGGTATTTTATTTTAAAGTTTATTTTATTTTTTATTTAGTTCAAGTTTTTATTTATTTTATTTTATTTTTATGTTTTTATTTTCTATAATTTTAAGGTTTAGGTTTAGGTTTTTATATTATTTCATTTTATTATTTTATTTAGGTTTAGGTTTTTTTTAATTATCTTATTTTTATTTTATTATTTAGTCTAGGTTTAGATTTTTATGATTTTAAGGTTTAAGGTTGAGGGTTTAGAGTTTTAGGATTTAGGGTTTTAGGGTTTAAGGTTTATTATTAGGGTTTAGGGTTTAGCATTTAGGATTTAGTGGTTAAGCTTTATAGTTTAGGGTTTTAGATTTTAGGGTTAGCTTAGGGTTTAAGGTTAGTTTAGGATTTAGGGTTTTAGGGTTTAGGGTTTAGGCTTTAGGGTTTAGGGTTTAGTGTTTAAGTTTAGTTTATAGTTTAAGGTTTATGCTTTTAGGGTTTATGATTTAGGGTTTTGGGTTTAGGGTTAGGGTTAGGGTTTAGAGTTTAGGGTTTTTCAAGGTTTAGGATTTTAGGTTTAGGGTTTAAGGTTGTAGTTTTAGGGTTTAAGGTTAGTTTTAGATTTTTATGGTTTAGGGTTTAGGGTTTATGGTTATTTTTAGAGTTTATGCTTTAGGGTTTAGGGTTTTGGGTTTAGGATTTGTAGTTTAGGGTTTAGGGTTTAGTGTTTGAAGTTTTTTTTAATTAAGTAAACTAGTATGTATAGGTTTATTTAGTTTATTTACTTTATTTTTTATTTATTTTATTTTTTATTCTATTTTTTAATTTACATTTATTTTTTATTTTATTTTAGTTTAGTTTATTTTAAGTTATTTATTTTAGTTTAGGCTTTTTATTTTAGTTTCTTTTTTAGGTTTATGTTTATTTCTTAGTTTAGTTTTATTTTATTTTACTTTTAGGTTTAGGTTTATTTTATTTTTTAGGTTTAGGTGTAGGTTTTTATTTTATTTTTTTTAAGTTTAGGTTTTAGGCTTTTATTTTAAGTTTATTTTTAGGTATTATTTTTAGTTTAGGTTTAGGTTTATTTTTAGTTTATTTTATTTTATTTAGTTTAGGGTTTAGGTTTGGTTTAGGTTTTATTTATTTTAGTTTAGGTCTAAGCTTTTTTATTTATTTTAGGTTTAGGTTTTTTTTAGTATAGGGTTTTGGTTTTATTTTTTTATTTATTTTTAGGTGTTTTAGCTTTATTTTTAAAGTTTGGTATTTTATTTAATTTTATTTTATTTTATTTTAGGTTTTTTTACATTTAGTTTTATTTTATTTAGGTTTTATTTTAAGTTTATTTTCTTTGTTAGTTTAGTTTAGGTTTTAATTAATTTATTTTTGTTTAATTTTTATTTTTAATTTTATTTTATTTCTAAGTTTAAGTTTAGGTTTAGGTTTAGGCTTAGCTTTTAGTTTAAGTTTTTATTCTATTTTATTTATTTATTTAATTAAGGTTTAGGTTTTTTTATTTATTTTATTTTACATTTTATTTAATTTAGGTTTAGGTTTTTAGGTTTTAGGTTTTTAGGGTTTAAGGATTAGGGTTTAGGGTTTAGGGTTGTATGTTTTAGGGTTTAGGGTTTATTTTAGGGTTTGTTTTAGGGTTAAGGATGATCAAATCAAATAAGATTATTTAAAGCAAACCAAAGATTCTTTATTAATTAAGTTTTGGATTTGATTTGATTTAAAGGGAGAAGATAAATCATCACTTACTATTTTAAACCCATTCCCACATTTTATTTGATTTAATTTAAGGAAATGTAATTAAGTTGATTTTATGGGTTAATTAAGTTGAACCCTTGATGAATTAATTACACCTATATGTCACCTTAAAGTAATTAACTAAGTATGAGCCAACATGATATGCATGGAAAATAAACTTGTAATGATCTAGAAATAAAAGGGCTAATGCAATTGACTCATGATTAATAGTTAATTAGATTAAGGGACTTAATTAATTACTCTTGGTTTTCCCACACATGTGGACTAACCATAATTTCATTAAACTCTTTTGGTTATAAAACACATAAAGATCTACCCATGATTTAATTAATTAAGTGCGATGTGATTATGATTTCAATTTGATTAAGTGATTTAATTAATTAAATCTTAATTAATTTCATTTTAAAAAAGCATGAAATGAACTTAGGAAAAGGGGGCCCAACCCTATTCCTTAGTTCACTTACTATTGAACAATGATTAATAAACTTAATTAACCAATTTATTATTCATGGGATTAATTAATCATTAATTAACTTAAAAAGACTAGTTAAGGTTTAATTAGTCAATTTTCTAATTAAGTGAGCAATAAATCCCAAGAAAATCATTGGAGGCATAGGTCATCCCATTAAATTAGCCCACAAATTTTTGGGATTAATTACTCAAGTAATTAAGAGTAATTAAGCTAATTAATTTTGTAATTAAACCTTAATTACTATTCAAAATTAGTTAAGATAAATTTTAATTTATTCTCTTATGAAATACCATTAAAATTAGTATTTATTTGCATTTTTTGATTTTGATATGATTTTTTATGATTTTTAGAAGTTTTAGCCATTATAAATGATTAATTAAGCCTAATTAAATCCTAATCTATTGCATGTGGCACAGCGACACACTTTCCACATGGCGTTGTGGGATTGGCTACTTAACACTTCGGGGCCTACATGGCGGCGGTGAGCTCTTTCTCATCTATCGTCGAGATCGGATGGCTATGATTAATCCCGCGGCTTAATAGGATTAAATCAGTTGATCTAGCAAATCTAATCATGGTCCACCATTTAACGAATGGATGGTGTGATCTAACATCACAAGTAAAGGAGAATGGAGTCGGCATTGTTCACTTGATGAGCTTGCGAGCTAGGATCAACTCCAAAGGATCCCACACCTTCACGACATCGATCAAAGGGGATCAAACAATCAAGATCACATGAGATGCAAGTTTTCTTCAAAAAGCTCCAACCAAATTTTGTCTAAGAATCAGTTTTGGAAGAATACCTTATCAGAGCTCAAGATCGATGGCTCAAATGGTTGAGGATGATTCATCTAGTGGAGACGAAGCCTTATTGAGCAAGAATTGGATCAATTCCTTGATGTTCACTTGGAAGTACATGAATCGATGATTTAGAGCAAGACTTTGACTTAAGTCCCATCTCCGGTGCTCGAGAAGCTTGGGAGATTTTTTTTTTTTTGTTCAACGAGGCCTAGGAAAGATGCATGCAAAGTTAATTTGAGTTTTATGAAGAAATGGGAAAGTTAGGTCAAAAATGAAGTGTCTTATTTTGGGACAAATGAGAATGGCATTTTTTGGTGATGGAATGAGCTTGGGGGAATGGCTCTAGTAGCTTATCTTAGGTAGCTAGAGCTTAAAAGAATAATTTTTATGTGTGTTTGAGTGGAAATGAGGGGGTGTATACCCCCTTCATCTTGATCAAATAGTGGGATCAGGTTTGGCTTCTAGTGGTTGTTTGGCCATCTCTGAGAGTCGTGGGTGGCAGGTAGGAGGTGAGTTTGCTCAGCTTGGTTGTTGGAAGGTGTGGAGTTGACTACCAAGAAAGAATCATGGGTGTCTATGGGTTTCAAATGCTCCAATGGGGAGGGTGAGGTGATTTCACCTCCAATGGGTCATGGCTGACCAAACAACCCCTTAGGTCAAGTTGAGCAGCGTCCTAGGTGCCTAGGTGGACCATTGGGAGAGTACCAAGTGGCCAAAGAATGGAAATGACCACTTACATGGGTGATTTATCTCATGTGATGCCCCTGATCCAAGGGTACAATGATCATTTGGCATTGGATTTGATTTGGATAGATTTGAAATGAGCCAAAAGTTGGTTAGCCCAAATTTCAAGTCAATTGGAGTTGATTTCGTTAGGTTTGGCTCAATTTGACTCATTTAGGTCAAATTAGGTTAGGTTCATTCAAGTTGACCGTCAAATTGGGTCAAACCAAGGGTTGGGCCAAGTTCATATGATTGTTCAAGATGTTTTGGTTCAATTGGTTTGGTTTGACTTAGATTTAATTTTGGCTCATTTGAATTCATTTGGGTCAAATGGGTTAAGTTAAGATGACAATTTGGAAATTGAATTTGGTGTTGGTTTGGGTTTAATTGACCAATTAAAGATGATTGTAGGCTTTGGTTTCAATTAATTTGGATTTGAATTTGATTTAGGCTAACTTGAACCTTTAGGTCAATTTAAGCTAAGTAGGTTAATTAGGTTTAATTAGGTCCAATCATGGTTTTGGTGAAGTTCAATAATCAATTTGGAATGAACTTGAGCCATTGGTTGCAATCAATTTGGTTTATATTTTGATTTGACATAATTTGTTCTTTCAGGTCAATTTGGGTCAACATGGGTCAAGAGGGCCAATTGGGTTTTGTTTGACTCAATTGAAGGTCAAGTCATATTCAAATATTAATTTTGATTTGGTATGAATCTTTTATTTCAAGGGATTTGTCTTAGGTTACAATTTGGCTAGTTGGGGTTCATATGGGTTAGGGGGTTAACTTGGTCAAATGAACAAGTTGACTTGGTTTGAACCAATTTATAATAATTGATCAACCTAGGGTGAACAACAATCATAATGGGAGGTTTTGATCGGCTTGATTCAATCTAATTTAGGTAGGATTAGAACTTGGCTCAAATAGGTTGCCACTTTGGGTCAAGGGGACCAATTTGGTTTAGTTTGCTTAATTTTTGGTTGAGTTTGATTTGGTTGAGTTTATATATGGATTTGGGATTGATATATAAATTCAATTGCAATTGGCTTGGGTTCAAATGGGTTTTGGTTTATTTGAGCATTTCAAGTCAAAAGGGAGTTGAGTTTTCACTTGGTTGATTTTTTTGCTTGATGATTGTATCATTTTATATTTGTGAATATGATTGAAGGTATGATTGATTCATGAGAAAATAAATTGAATTTGATTTTGGAATGAAGGAATTTGGCTAAGTCCATGGAGTTGGGTCATGTGGCTTATGTTTGGATTTTATTTGGTTTGGTTTAGTTTTGATGATTTAAATGTATATTTCATTTAATTTGTGATGATTGATTGAAAATATGATTGATTTGTGATAAAATTAACTAAGTTTGACATGATTTGGATTAAGATTTGGCTAAGTCCAGGGGATAGGTCATATGGCTTAGGAAGGGTTTTAATTTAATTTGATTTGATTTAGTTTTAATCATTTGAATGTATATTTGATTTATATTTTGGAAGATGATTGAAGATATAAATTGATTATGAGAAAATCAAATGATTTTGGATTTGGATTAAGGCTAAGTCCATGAGAGATAGGTCATATGGCTTAGGAAGGGTTTCAAGTTTGGATTTGATCATGGGCTTCCATTTAGTTTTGGAATTTGGGTTTGGATTTTGATATTAATTTGATGTTTGAATTGAACTTGAGGTTTGGTTTTAGAAGGTGAACATGGATTGGATTTGGGTTGTAGGGTAGGTGGATTATCCTAATCTCTAAGGAATAACATAATCCTATCGTTAACCCGTCTAAGTCTTTAAGCTTGGTTAAGTGTTTTTAATTGTTAGAATTGTCTTATGATTAAGGAATTCAAAGTGTAGAAGACTCTAAGTCTAAGATGGGAAGATTGAATTTGCACTCTAAATGTGAGGTCAGCGGGCCAGGCTATGTTGCCTCTTATAGATGATTGGAAGAGAATCCAAGTTTCACATTATAGACTTCAGATACATCTTTAGCTTTGCTTGGGAGACCATGGATATAAGAACAATATAGTTCCATCCTCTCTACATCAGTGTATGAAGTTTGTGAGAGATGGGATCATCTACTTGTGTTAGGAGATCTCAAGCCATTTACAAATTCACAAGGTAAGCATATATGCGGATGCATCTTACTACTTCCCAAAATCAACAAGTCTATCAAGAACTTGGCAAAGTTTAAAATAAAAGAAAAATAAAAGAAAAGAAAAAGAAAGGGTTTTATAGTTTAGGGTTAGTTTAAGTTTAGAGTTTATGGTTTTAGGGTTTAGGTTTGGGGTTTAGGGTTAGGGGTTAGGGTTTGATTTAGGGTTTAGTTTAGTTTAGTTTTGGGTTTAGGGTTTAGGGTTTAGGTTTATAGTTTAGTGTAAGGTTTATAGGTTAGGGTTTAGGGTTTAGGGTTTAGGGTTTATATTTTTTGATTTAAGGTTAGGTTTAGGTTTAGGGTTTAGGGTTTGGAGTTTAGGATTTAGGGTTTATTATTTAGGGTTTAGGGTTTAGGGTTTAGTATTTAGGGTTTAGGGTTTTAGGGTTTATGTTTTTAAGCTTTAGTGTTTAGGGTTTAGCGTTTAGAGTTTTTCATGGTTTTGGGTTTAACATTTAGGGTTGTAGGTTTAGGGTTTAGGATTTAAGGTTTAATATTTTTTATTTTTAATTAAGTAAACCGATAGGTTTAAGTTTATTAATTTTATCTAGTTTATTTTTATTTATTTTAGTTTATTTTATTTTTTATTTTTATTTAGGTTTACTTTTTAATTTTATTTAGTTAAGTATATTTATTTTAGATTTATTTATTTTTAGTTTATCTTTTTAGTTTAATTTTTTAATTTTTTTATTTTTTAGGTTTAGGTTTTATTTTTATTTTAATTTAGGTTTAGGTTTTTATTTCACTTTTTAGGTTTAGGTTTTAGGTTTTTTAAGGGTTTATTTGTACTTTTATTTTTAAGTCTAGGTTTAGGTTTATTTTTTAGTTTAAGTTTAGGTTTATTTTTAGTTTATTTTATTATATTTATTTTAAGTTTAATTGCAGGTTTAGGTTTATGTTTTATTTCTTTTAGTTTAATTTATTTTAATTTAGTTTTAGGTTTATTTTATTTTTATTTTAAGTTTAGGTTTTTTTTAGTTTAGGGTTTAGGTTTTATTATGTTTTTAGGTTTATTTTTTAGGTTTAGATTTTATTTAGTTTTATTTTATTTTATTTTTATTTTATTTTATTTTATTTTATTTTAATTTTTTTATTTTATTTAGGTTTTATTCTTAGGTTTATTTTATTTTTTAGTTTAGTTTAGGTTTTACTTATTATTTTTTGTTTATTTTACTTTTTTATTTTATTTTATTTTAGGTTTAAATTTAGGTTTTAGTTTAGGTTTTATTTTTATTTTTTTATTATTTTCTTATTTTAGAATTTATTTTATTATATTATTTGATTTATGTTTAGGTATTTTATTTATTTTATTTTTAGGTTTTATTTAGTTTAGGTTTAGGTTTTTAGGTTTTTAAGGTGTAAGGATTAGGGTTTAAGGTTTAGGGTTTAGGATTTTATGGTTTAGGGTTTACGGTTTAGGGTTTATGATTTAGGGTTTTAGGGTTTAAAGTTTAGTATTTATTTTAGGGTTTAGGGTTTTCCCTTTAGGCTTTAAGGTTTAGTGTTTTAAGGGTTTAGGTTTTAGGGTTAGTTTAGAGTTTAGAGTTTATAATTTTAGGGTTTAGGGTTTATGGTTTAGGGTTAGTTTAGAGTTTAAAGTTTACAATTTTAGGGTTTAGGGTTTAGGTTTAGGGTTTGGGATTTAGGCTTTAAGGTTTAGGGTTAGAGTTTAGGGTTTAAGTTTAGGGTTTTTAGTTTAGGTTAGGGTTTAGGTTTTATAGTTTATACTTTTAAGGTTTAGTTAGGTTTTATTTTAGGTTTAAGGTTTAGGGTTTAGGGTTTAGTGTTTAGGTTTCTTTGTTTAAGGTTTAGAGGTTTAGGTTAGTTTAAGTTTAGGGTTTTAAGTTTAGGTTTAGTTTTAGTTTAAACTTAGTTTAGTTTAGGTTTAAACTTTTAGGGTTTAAGTTTAGGTTTAAGGTTTAGGGTTTAGGTTAGGAGTTTTAGGGTTTAAGTTTAGGGTTTAGTTTAAGTTTAGGTTTAAGTTTAGTTTATTAGTTTATTTAGGGTTTAGTTTTAGTTTAGGTTTAGTTTAGGTTAGTTTAGGTTTAGGTTTAGATTTTGGGTTTAGGTTTAGGGTTTTTTTTAAAAACATTAAGTAAACTGGTAGGTTTAGGTTTATTTAGTTTATTTTTTATATTATTTATTTATTTTAATTTATTTTATTATTTTATTTTTACTTTGTTTAGTTTATTTATTTGAGTTTAAGTTTTTTATTTTATTTTATTTTTTAGGTTTAGGTTTAGGTTTTTATTTTATTTTATTTTATTTAGGTTTTTGGTTTTAATTTAAGGTTGATTTTTAGGCTTTATTTTTTATTTTAGGTATAGGATTATTTTTAGTTTATTTTATTTTATTTAGTTTAGGGTTTAGGTTTAGTTTATTTTAGGTTTAGGTTTAGGTTTTATTTATTTTAGTTTTGGTTTAGGTTTAGTTTATTTAGTTTAAGGCTTAGGTTTTATTTTTTATTTAATTTCAAGTTTTATTTTTTAGGTTTATTTTTTAGGTTTAGGTTTCTATTTAGTCTTTATTTTATTTTATTTTTTCTTTATTTTAATTTTATTTTTTGTTTCAGTTTTATTTTATTTTATATTTTTAGATTTATTATATTTTTTTAATTTAATCTAGGTTTTTATTTATTTTCTTTTAGTTTTATTTTTATCTTTTATTTTATTTTATTTTTAGGTTTAGGTTTAGGTTTAAGTTTTAGTTTAGGTTATTATTTTATTTTATTTTATTTAGGTTTTGTTTTTTATTTATTTTATTTGTAGGTTTTATTTAGTTAAATTTTAGGTTTCTAGGTTTTTAAGATTTAGGGTTTAGGGTTTAGGGTTTTGGGTTTTGGGTTTTCAATTTAGGGTTTAGGGTTGTAGGTTTTAAGGTTTAGGGTTTAGGGTTTTTATATTTATTTTAGTTTTAGGGTTTAGGGGAGGGTTTGGGGTTTATTTTAGGTTTAGTTTATAGTTTAGGTTTATTAGGGTTTATGTTTAGGGTTTTTTAGTTTTGGGGTTTAAGTAATTGTTAGGTTGTTTATTTACATTATTTAGTTTTTTTATTTATTTTCATTTATTTTATTTTTTATTTTTATTTAAGTTTATTTTTTTTATTTCATTTACATTATTTATATTAGGTTTATTTAATTTTTTTAGGTTTTATTTTAGTTTATTTTTTAGGTTTAGGTATAGTTTATGCTTATTTTTTAGTTTAGTTTTATTTTTAATATATATTTTAAGTTAAGGTTTTATTTTTTATTTTTAGGTTTCGGTTTAGGTTTTTATCTTATTAGTTTAAGTTTAAGTTTTAGGTTTTTATTTTAGGTTTATTTTTAGGTTTTATTTTTTAGTTTAGGTTTATGTTTATTTTTCACTTATTTTATTTTATTTAGTTTTGGGTTTAGGTTTAGTATATTTTAAGTTTAGGTTTAGTATATTTTAGGTTTAGGTTTAGGTTTTATTTAGTTTAGGTTTAAGTTTTTAGGTTTTTATGGTTTATAGTTTAGTGTTTAGGGTTTAGGGTTTAGGGCTTAAGGTTTGATGTTTAGGGTTTAGGGTTTAGGGTTGTAAGATATTAGGTTTAGGGTTTAGGGTTTAGGGTCTAGGTTTATGATTTAGGGTTTAGGATTTAGGTTTTAGGGTTTTAGGGTTTAGGGTTGTAGGTTTAGGGTTTATAGTTAGTTTAGGGTTTAGGGTTGATGGTTAGAGCTTTTTTTTGTTTAAATTAGGTAAACTGTTAGGTTTATGTTTATTTAGTCCATTCAGTTTATTTTTTTATTTATTTTAATTTATTTTATTTTATTATATTTATTTAGCTTTTTATTTATTTATTTAGTTTAGTTTATTTATTTTAGGTTCATTTATTTTAGTTTAGGTTTTTTATTTTTGCTTTTTTTTAGGTTTAGGTTTATTTTTTATTTTAATTTTATTTTAATTTTATTTTTTAAGTTTAGGTTTTACTTTTTCTTTTTCGATTTAGGTTTAAGTTTTTATTTTATTTTTTTAGGTTTAGGTTTTAAATTTTAGTTTAGGTTTATTTTTAGGTTTATTTATTAGTTTAGGTTTAGGTTTACTTTGGTTTAGTTAATTTTAGATTTAGGTTCAGGTTTATTTATTTTAGTTTAGTGTTATTTTATTTAGGTTTAGTTTTATTATTATTATTATTTTAGGTTTGCTTCTTTTTTTAGTTTTGGGTTTAGGTTTAATTTTTTTTTTTATTTAGAAGTTCTATATTTTGTTTTATTTTTTAGGTTTAGGTTTTTATTTTCTTTTTATTTTATTTTATTTTAGGTTTATTTTATTTTCATTTTAAGTTTAGTTTTATTTTTTTTAGGTTTTTTACTTTAATTTAGGTTTTTATTTATTTATTTTATTTTAGTTTTTATTTTATTTTCTTTTTAGGTTTAGGTTTAGGTTTAGATTTTAGTTTATGTTTTAATTTAAATTAATTTAATTTTTTATTTTGGTTTAGGTTTTTTTGCTTATTTTATTTTTTAGGTTATATTTAGTTTAGGTTTAGGTTTTAGCTTTTTAGTTTAGGGTTTAGGATTTAGGATTTAGGGTTTAGGGTTTAGGTTTGGGGTTTAGGGTTTAGGATTTTGGGTTAGGTTTTAGGGTTTAGGGTTTAGGGTTTAGGGTTTGGATTTTTTAGGGTTTAGGGCCTGGGTTTTTTTTAACAGAGAACAAACTTAGATTCAACATTTCTTTTTTTTTATTTCATCGACCAAGTAACCCACCAAATTTTCTAAGACATAAGTAATGACATGGATCAAAAATGAGCATGCATAGAGCAAAAAAAAATCCCTAAATAATTAGAACCGTCTCTACTATAAAGACATATTTCCATAAGCAGTAGATCGGATGGGCCATTCTTCACCACCACCACCTCGGTTGTAACCTCCGTCGCTCCTCCTGCCTCCATAACCAGCACTGTTCTGACCACCACCTTCATATCCAATAGCACCTCCAGATCCCCCACCACTACTGTGGTAACCACCGCCTCCACCTTTACCTCCACCGCTAGATCTAGACTAAGCCAGGTTGACGCTGATGTTCCTGCCATGAAGGTATGCCCATTCTTAGGGTTTCGATTTAGGTTTAAGTTTATTAGGTTTTAAGGTTTAGGTTTATTTTTTTAATTTATTTTATTACTTTTGGTTTAGGTTTAGGATTTTGGGTTTGGGTTTTAGGGTTTAGGGTTTAGGGTTTAGGTTGTAGGTTTAGGGTTTAGGGTTTAACATTTTTTTAAAAACATTAAGTAAACCAGTAGGTTTAGATTTATTTAGTATATTAAAATTATTTTTTATGTCAATTTACTTTATTTTTTATTTATATTTAGGTTTACTTTTTATTTTTATTTATTTTGTTTTATTTATTTTAGGTTTTTTATTTTAGTATATTTTTTAGGTTTAGGTTTATTTTTTTAGTTGAGTTTTATTTTGATTTTACTTTTTTGGTATAGGTTTTATTTTTTATTTTTTGGTTTAGGATTTAGTTTTTTTTTTTTTAAGGTTTAGGTTTTAGGTTTTATAATAGGTTTATTTTTAAGTTTTAATTTTTAGTTTTGGTTTAGGTTTATTTTTAGTTTATTTTTATTTTTTAATCTAAGGTTTATTTTATTTTTTAGTTTAGTTTAAGTTTTTTTTTCAATTTATTTTATTTTTAATTTTTTTTATTTTCTTTCATTTTAAGGTTTTGGTTTAGGTTTAGGTTTTTTTAATTATTTTATTTTTTAGGTTATATTTAGTTTAGGTTTTGTTTTAAAGTTTAAACTTAGGTTTAAAGTTTAGTTTAGGTTTAGGTTTTAGAGTTTAGGTTTAGGGGTTTAGTTTACTTATTTATTAGGTTTAATTTTTAGGTTTAGGTTTAAGTTTATGTTTAGGTTTAATTATGTTTAGGTTAGTTTAGGTTTAGGGTTTAGGTTTTAGGGTTTTAGGGTTAGGTTTAGGTTTAGTTTAGTTATGTTTAGGGTTTAGTTTAGGGTTTAAGATTAGGTTTAGTTTAGGTTAGTTTAGGTTAGGTTTAGGATTAAGTTTAGGTCTTTAGGGTTTAGGGTTTCAAGTTTAGGGCTTAGGATTGTAGGTTTAAGGTTTAGGGTTAGTTTTAGAGTTTATGGTTTAGGGTTTAGGGTTTAGAGTTTAGGCTTAGTTTTAGAGTTTATGGTTTAAAGTTTAGGGTTTAGGGTTTAGGATTTGGGGTTTAGGGCTTTTAAGGTTATAGTGTTTTAGGTATTTTTTAAAAAAAATTAAGTAAACCAGTATGTTTAGGTTTATTTAGTTTATTCTTTATTTATTTTAGTTTATTTTATTTTATATTTTAATTTATGTTTATTTTTTATTTTATTTTGTTTAGTTTATGTTTTTAGGTTATTTATTTTAGTTTAGGCTTTTATTTTAGTTTATTTTTAGGTTAAGGTTTATGTTTATTTCTTAGTTTGGTTTTATTTTTATTTTACATTTTAAGTTTAGGTTTTATTTTTTATTTTTAGGTTTGGGTGTAGGTTTTTATTTTATTTTTTAAGTTTAGGTTTTACGCTTTTATTTTTGGTATTATTTTTTAATTTAGGTTTAGGTTTATATTTAGTTTATTTAATTTTATTTAGTTTAGGGTTTAGGTTTAGGTTTTTATTTTATTTATTTTAGGTTTAGGTTTTTTTTAATATTTGGTTTAGGTTTTATTTTTTTATTTATTTTTAGGTGTTTTTAGGTTTATTTTGAAGGCTTGGTTTTTTATTTAATTTTTATTTTATTTTATTTTAGGTTTTTTTTATTTTACATTTAGTTTTTTATTTTATTTAGGTTTTTTAGTTCTAGGTTTATTTTCTTCGTTAGTTTAGTTTAGGATTTTATTTAATTTATTTTTATTTAGTTTATATTTATTTTATTTTATTTTTAAGTTTAGGTTTAGCTTTAGGTTTAGAGGTTTTAGTTTAAGTTTTTATTATATTTTATTTACTTATTTCATTTAGGTTTAGGTTTTTTAAATTTTTACATTTTATTTAGGTTAGGTTTAGGTTTTAGGTTTTTAGGTTTTTAGGGTTTAAGGTTTAGGATTTAAGGTTTAGGGTTTAGGGTTTAAAGTTGTATGTTTTAGGGTTTAGGGTTTAGGTTTAGGTTTAGGTTTTAGGGTTTGGGGTTTAGGGTTTAGGGTTTAGGTTTAGGTTTAGGGTTTAGGGTTTAGAGTTATAGGTTTAGGGTTTAGGGTGGTGTTTAGGGTTTGTTTTAGGGTTAAACTTTAGCATTAGGATTTTTTTTATTTTTTTATCTCTTTTATTTTTTATTATTTTTTTAAAATTAAGTAAACTAGTAGGTTTAGGTTTATTTAGTTTATTTTATTTATTTATTATAATTTATTTTTATTTAGGTTTATTTTTTCTTTTTATTTACTTTAGTTTATTTATTTTAGGTTTATTTAATTTAGTTTAAGTTTTTTATTTTAGTTTATTTTTTAGGATTAGGATTAGGTTTAGGTTTATTTTTTAGTTTAGTTTTATTTTTATTTTATATTTTAGGTTTAGGTTTTATTTTTCATTTTTAGGTTTAGGTTTAGGTTTTTATTTTATTTTTTTAGGTTTAAGTTTTAGATTTTTATTTTAAGTTTATTTTTAGATTTTATTTTTTTAGTTTAGGTTTAGGTTTATTTTTAGTTTATTTTATTATATTTTGATTAGGTTTAGGTTTAGTATTACTTTATTTTAGGTCTATGTTTAGGTTTTATTTATTTTAGTTAGTTTATTTTAGTTTATGTTTAGGTTTATTTTAATTTTATATTAGGTTTAGGTTTTTGTTTTTAGTTTAAGGTTTAGGTTTTATTTTTTATTTATTTTTAGGTTTTATTTTTTGGTTCATTTTTTAGGTTTAGGTTTTTATTTAGTTTTTATTTTATTTTATTTTTGGTTTATTTTTATTTTATTTTTGTTTTATTTTATGTTTAGTTTTTATTTTATTTATGTTTTTTATATTTTATTTTAGTTTAGATTTTTATTTATTTTATTTTAGTTTAGTTTTTATTTATTTATTTTATTTTCTTTTTTGACTTAGGTTTAGGTTTAGGTTTATGTTTTTATTTTATTTTGGTTTATGTTTATTTATTTATTTACTTTTTTTATTTTATTTAGTTTAGGTTCACATTTTTAGCTTTTTAGGGTTTCGACTTTAGGGTTAGTTTAAGGTTTATTTTTTTAGGTTTAGGGTTTAGGGTTTAGGGTTTAGGATTTAGGATTTAAAATTTAGGGTTTAGGGTTTACGATTTTAGGTCTAGGGTTCTTAGGATTTAGGGTTTAGGGTTTAGGTCTTATGTTTAGGGTTCAATTTTAGTTTAGAGTTTTTGGTTTTTGGTTTTTTTAGCAGAGAAAAAATTTAGATTCAACATTTCTTCTTTTCAATTTCATCAACCAAGTAACACACCAAGTTTTCTATGACACATGTGACGACATAGATAAAAAATGAGCATGCATTGAGCTAATCAAAAACCCTAGACAACTAGAAATGTCTCTAACGTAGAGACACAGTTCCATAAGCATATCAGAATGACCATTCTTTAGTTCTCCAGTTCCCATCAGAACTTCTCCAACCTCTCAAGTATCGGGATCCATCCACGATCTCACCCTCATACTACCACGGATAAAACCTTCATCGTTTCTTCCTCCCACAACCTTTGCTCCACCACCTCCATATCCACCCACCTCTAGGTCCCCCACCACCACCGATAGCGCCTCCTCAGCCTTGCCTCCATGATCTAGGCCGATCACGGTTGGATGATGTTCACCATCAGGTTCTACCCACTCTTAGGGTTTAGGTTTTGGTTTATGTTTATTAGGTTTTAGGGTTTAGATTTATTTTGTAGTTAATTTATTTACTTTAGGTTTAAGTTTAGGGTTTGGGGTATAGCTTTTACAATTTAGAGTTAGCATTTAGGGTTTAGGTTTAGGGTTTAGGGTTATAGGGTTTACGCTTTTAGGGTTTAGGGTTTAGGGTTTTTTTAAGGTGTAGGGTTTAGGGTTTATGGCTTAGGGTTTAGGGTTTAGGATTTAGGATTTAAGGTTTAGGTTTTAGGGTTTAGGGTTTTGGGTTTAAGGTTTTAGGATTTAGGATTTAGGGTTTATGGTTTAGGGTTTTTATGGTTTAGAGCTTAGGGTCTAGGGTTTATGTTATAGGTTTAGGGTTCAGGTTTTAGTTTAGGGTTCATAGATTTTGGTTTTCTTTAATAGAGAACAAATTCAAATTCAACATTTCTTCTTTTTGATTTCATCAACCAAGGAATACACCAAGTTTTCTAAGACACAAGTGACAACATAGATAAAATATGAGCATGCATAGAGCAAATCAAAAACCATAGATAACTAGAAATATCTCAACAGCAAAGACACTGTTTCATAAGAATTAGTTTGGATCGTCCATTCTTCTATTTTTTTAGTTCCCATTTGAATCACCTCGGCCTCTCGAGTAGCGGGATCCACCATCATAACCTGATCACTCTCACTACCACCACCACGACTATAGCCTCCATCGCTCCTCCCACCTCCATAACCACCACTACTCCAACCACCAGCTCCATGTCCTCTAGCACCTCCAGATCCCCCACCACCACTGCGATAATCGCCTCCTCCTTCGCCTCCACCATCAGATCTAGACTGAGCCTGGTTAATGGTGATTTTCCTGTTGTCAATGTTCTGCTCATTCTTATGGTTTAGGTTTATGTTTATTTTTTAATTCATGTAGTTACTTTAGGTTTAGGTTTAGGGTTTGGGGTTTAGGGTTTAGGGTTTTAGTGTTTATGCTTTTAGGGTTTTTTGGTTAAGGGTTTAGGGTTAGAGTTTATGGTTTAGGGTTTAGGGCTTTTTAGGGTTTAGGGTTCAGGAATTATGATTATAAGTTCAGGGTTTAGGATTTAGGATTTAGGATTTAGGGTTTAAGGTTTTTCTAAATTAAGTAAACCTGTAGGTTTAGATTTATTTAGTATATCTAGTTTATTTTTTATTTATTTAAATTTAATTTATTATTTATTTTTATTTAGGTTTATTATTTATTTTTATTTAGATTAGTTTATTTATTTTAAGTTTAGGGCTTTCATTTTAGTTTCTTTTTTTAGGTTTGGGTTTATTTTTAAGTTGAGTTTTATTTTTCTTTTATTTTTTAGGTTTAAGTTCTATTTTTTATTTTTAGTTCTAGGTTTAGGGTTTTATTTTCTTTTTTATGTTTAGGTTTTATTTTTAGTTTAGGATTAAGTTTATTTTTAGTTCATTTTATTATATTTAGTTTAAGTTTATGTTTATGTTTAGTTTATTCTAGGTTTAAGTTTAGGTTTTATTTATTTTAGTTTAGTTTATTTTAGTTTAGGTTTAGGGTTATTTTATTTTATTCACTTTTTTTTTATTTTAAGTTTATTTTTAGATTTTTTTTTTTAGTTTAGGTTTAGGTTTAATTTTAGTTTATTGTATTATATTTTGATTAGGTTTAGATTTAGTATTACTTTATTTTAGGTCTAGGTTAAGGTTTTATATATTTTAGTTTAGGTTATTTTAGTTTAGGTTTAGGTTTATTTTATTTTTATATTAGGTTTAGGTTTTTGATTTTAGTTTAGGGTTTAGGTTTTATTTTTTATTTATTTTTAGGTTTTATTTTTGGTTCATTTTTTGGGTTTAGGTTTTATTTAGTTTTTATTTTATTTTATTTTTGGTTTATTTTTGTTTTATTTTTGTTTTATTTTAGGTTTAATTTTTATTTTATGTAGGTTTTTTATATTTTATCTTTGTTTAGGTTTTTATTTATTTTATTTTAGTTTAGTTTATATTTTTTTAATTTTTTTTACTTAGGTTTAAGTTTAGGTTTATGTTTTTATTTTATTTTGGTTTAGTTTTTTTATTTATTTACTTTTTTATTTTATTTAGTTTAGGTTTACATTTTTATCTTTTTTGGGTTTAGGCTTTAGGGTTAGTTTAAGATTTATTATTTTAGGTTTAGGGTTTAGGGTTTAGGATTTAAAATTTAGGGATTAAGGTTTACGATTTTAGGTCTAGGGTTTTTAAGGTTTAGGGTTTAGGGTCTAGGGTTTAGGTTTAAAGTTTAGGGTTCAGATTTTAGTTTAGAGTTTTTGGTTTTTGGTTTTTTTCAATTGAGAATAAATTCAGATTCAACATTTCTTCTTTTCAATTTTATCAACCAAGTAACACACTAAGTTTTCTATTACACATGTGACGACATTGATAAAAAATGAGCATGCATTGAGCAAATAAAAACCCTAGATAACTAGAAATGTCTCTAATGTAAAGACATAGTTCCATAAGCATATCAGAATGACCATTCTTTAGTTTCTCCAGTTCCCATCAGAACCTCCCCGACCTCTCAAGTATCGGGATCCACCATCATATCCCTGATCTCACCCTCTACCACTACCACGGCTAAAACCTTCGTCATTCCTCTTGCCTCCATAACCACTACTGCTACAACCACCACCTCCATATCCATCAGCACCTCTAGGTCCCCCACCACCACTGCGATAACTGCCTCCTCTAGCCTTCACCTCCACCACCAAATCTAGACTGAGCTTGGTTAACGATGATGTTCCTGCCATCAAGGTTCTACCCACTCTTAGGTTTAGGTTTTGGTTTATGTTTATTAGGCTTTAGGCTTTAGATTTATTTTTTAGTTAATTTATTTACTTTAGGTTTAAGTTTAGGGTTTGGGGTATAGCTTTTATGATTTAGGGTTAGCATTTAGGGTTTAGGGTTTTAGGGTTTACGCTTTTAGGGTTTAGGGTTTTTGAAAGTGTAAGGTTTAGGGTTTATGGCTTAGGGTTTAGGGTTTAGGGTTTAGGATTTAGGATTTAAGGTTTAGGTTTTAGGGTTTAGGGTTTAGGGTTTAAGGTTTTAGGGTTTAGGATTTAGGGTTTATGGTTTAGGGTTTTTATGATTTAGAGTTTAGGGTGTAGGGTTTATGTTTTAGGTTTAGGGTTCAGGTTTTAGTTTAGGGTTCATAGGTTTGGGTTTTCTTTAATAGAGAACAAATTCAGATTCAATATTTCTTCTTTTCGATTTCATCAACCAAGTAACACACCAAGTTTTCTAAGACACAAGTGACAACATTGATAAAATATGATCATGCATAGAGCAAATCAAAAACCATAGATAACTAGAAATATTTCAATAGTAAAGACACTATTTCATAAGCATTAGTTCGGATCGGCCATTCTTTAGTTTTTCTTGTTCCCATTTGAACCACCTCGGCCTCTTAAGTTGTGGGATCCACCATCATATCATGATCACTCTCACTACCACCACCATGACCATAACCTTGTCACTCCTCCCACCTCCATAACCATCACTGCTCCGACCACCAGCTCCATGTCCTCTAGCACCTTCAGATCCCCACCACCACTACAATAACCGTCGCCTCCTCCTTCGCCTCCACCTTCAGATCTAAACTAAGCCTAGTTCATGGTGATTTTCCAGCTGTCATTGTTCTGCTCATTCTTAGGGTTTAGGTTTAGGTTTATTTTTTAATTCATGTAGTTACTTTAGGTTTAGGTTTAGTGTTTGGGGTTTAGGGTTTAGGGTTTAGGGTTTTAGTGTTTATGCTTTTAGGGTTTAGGGGTAATGGTTTAGGGTTAGGGTTTATGGTTTAGGGATTTTTAGGGTTTAGGGTTTAGGATTATGGTTGTACATTCAGGGTTTAGGATTTAGGATTTAGGATTTAGGGTTTAAGGTTTTTTTAAATTAAGTAAACTAGTAGGTTTATATTTATATTGTATATATAGTTTATTTTTATTTATTTAAATTTATTTTAATATTTATTTTTATTTAGGTTTATTATTTATTTTTATTTAGTTTAGTTTATTTATCTTAAGTTTAGGGCTTTCATTTTAGTTTCTTTTTTTAAGTTTAGGTTTATTTTTTAGTTGAGTTTTATTTTTATTTTATTTTTTAGGTTTAAGTTCTATTTTTTATTTTTAGTTTTAGGTTTAGGGTTTTATTTTATTTTTTATGTTTAGGTTTTAGGTTTTTATTTTATGTTTTATTTTTAGTTTAGGGTTATGTTTATTTTTAGTTTATTTTATTATATTTAGTTTAAGTTTAAGTTTAGATTTAGGTTTAGTTTATTTTAGGTTTAGTTTAGGTTTTATTTATTTTAGTTTAGTTTATTTTAATTTAGGTTTTGGTTTATTTTATTTTATTCATTTTATTTTTATTTTAGGTTTACTTTTCTTCTACTTTAGGGTTTAAGTTTTATTTTTACTAATTTTTAGGTTTATTTTTTAGGTTTTAGTTTTTATTTAGTTTTTATTTTATCTTATTTTAGGTTTATTTTATTTTTATTTTACATTTAGTTTTTATTTATTTAGGTTTTTTATTCTTAGGTTTATTTTATTTATTTAGTTTATTTTAGGTTTTCAATTATTTTATTTTTATTTATTTTAATTTTAATTTTTTTTTATTTTTAGGTTTAGTAGGTTTTAGTTTAGATTTTATTTTATTTTATTTATACATTATTTTATTTTTTTAGGTTTAATTATTAGGTCCAGGTTTGGTGATTTAGGGTTTAGGGACAGGATTGGAGGGTTAGGGTTAGTTAGGGGTCAGGGTGGGGTAAAGGTTTATTAGGTGGTCATGTAGGGTAGTTTAGGTTGGTTTAGGGTTAGGTAGGCCCAGAGCCCAGTTCTGGGTTTAGGGTTGGGTTAGAGGTTTAACTCAGTGGTCAGGTCAGTTGGAGTGGAGGGCCCAGGGAGAGAGGTTTAGGGAGGATTTAGGATGGGGTTTAGGTTTACTTAGGGCCTGGGTAGGGTTTAGAGGGTCAGTTTTTTAAGGTTTTTAGGTGGCAGAGTTTAAGATTTTCAGTTTTAGGTTAGTTTGAGGGTTAGGGTTTAGGCTTTATGGTTTAGGGTTTAGGGTATAGGCATAATGTAGAGTTTAGGGTTTTTGGTTTTTGGTTTTGGGTTAGGGTTAGGATTAAGGGTTAAGTTTTTAGGGTTTAGTGTTTACAGTTTAGGGTTTAGGGTTTAGGGTTTAAGGTTTAGTTTTAGGATTTAATTTTTAGGGTTTAGGGTTTTGGGATTTAGGGTTTAATGTTTAGGGTATCGGGTTTTCAGGTTTAGGTTTAGGGTTTAGGGTTTAGGTTTTAGGTTTAGGGTTTAGGTTTTAGTTTAGAGCTTAGAGTTTTTGGTTACTTTTTTTAAGAGAGAACAAATTCAGACTCAATATTTCTTATTTTGATTTCATCAACCAAGTAACACACCAAGTTTTCTAAGACATAAGTGATGACATAGATTAAAAATGAGCATGCATAGAGTAAATAAAAAACCTTAGTAACTAGAATAATCTCACTATAAAGTCATAATTCCATAAGTAGCAGATCATATCGATTATTCTTCAGTTTCTCTAGTTATCATTAGAACCACGCTGACCTCTCGAGTAGTATTATCCACCATCAAATTTATGATCTCTCGCTCCCCCACCACCGCGATTATAACCTCCATCGCTCCTCCCTCTTCCATAACCACCAGTGCTCTGACAACCACCTCCATATCCACCGACCTCCGATCCTCCACCACCATTATGGTAATCGCCGCCTCCACCTTCCCTCCACCTCTAGATCTAGGACCGAGGCGTGTGACCTACCATCAAGGTTGCCCATTCTTTGGATTTAAGGTTATTAGGTTTTAGGGTTTAGATTTATTTTATAATTTATTTGGATATTTTTGGTTTAGGTTTTGGGTTTAGGGTTTAAGATTAGGGTTTAGGCTTTAGGGTTTAGGGTTTAGGGTTTGAAGTTTAGGGTTTTATGGTTTATGCTTTTAGTGTTTCGATTTAGGGTTTAGAGTTGTAGGCTTAGGGTTGTAACTTAAGGGTTTAGGGTTTAGGGCTTAGTGTTTAGGGTTTAGGATTTAGGGTTCAAGGAAAATTTTTTTAAATTAAGTAAACCTGTAGGTTTAGGTTTCTTTAGTATATTTAGTTTATCTTTTATTTATTTTAGTTAACTTTTTTTTAGATTTATTTTTTTATGTATTTTAGTTTAGGTTTCTTATTTTTGTTTATTATTTATGTTTAGGTTTAGGTTTTACTTTTATTTTTAGGTTTAGGTTTAGGTTTTTATTTTATTTTTTAGGTTTAGGTTTTAGCTTTTATTTTAGGTTTATTTTTAGCTTTTATTTTTTAGTTTAGATTTAAGTTTATTTTTAGTCTGTTTTATTTTATAGTTTAGGTTTAGGTCTAATTTTAGTTTATTTTAGGTTTAGGTTTAGGTTTGATTTATTTTAGTTTAGGTTTAGGTTTATTTTATTTTGTTTATTTTATTTTTATTTTAGGTGTAGGTTTTCTTAGTTTAGGGTTTAGGTATTTTTTATTTATTTTTAGCTTTATTTTTTTACATTTAGGTTTTTCTTTAGTTTTTATTTTATTTTATTTTAGGTTAATTTTATTTTTACGTTACACTTAGTTTTTATTTTATTTAGATTTTATTCTTAGGTTTATTTTTTTTATAGTTTAGTTTAGGTTTTTATTTATTTTATTTTAGTTATTTTATTTTATAAGTTTAGGTGTTAGTTTAGGTTCATTATTATTTTATTTATTTAGGTTTTGTTTATTTTATTTATGTTATTTATTTAGGATCAGGTTTTAGGTTTTGTGGTTTATTTTAGGGTTTAGGATCTGGGAGGGTTTGGGTCAGGGCCTGGTCAGCTAGGGTTTAGGGTCAGGTCAGGGCCTGATTAGGGTTTTGGGCCTGGGTTGTGGTTTAGGGCTCATTCGAGGGTTTAGGCTTAGGCTTTAGGCTTTATGGTTTGGATTTTATAGGGTTTGGTTAGGTTAATTTAGGTTTGAAGATTTAGGGTTTAGGCAGTGTGGGTTTAGGTTATGATGGTTTAAGGTTTAGATTTAGGGTTTAGGTTTAAGTTTAAGGTTAGTTTAAGGTTTAGGTTTAGGCCAGGGATTTATATTTAGGGTAGGCTTTTAGTGTATAGGGTTTAGGGTTTAGGATTTTTAGTGTTTTTAGGTTAGTTTAGGGTTTAAGGGTTTAGGATTTAGTGTTTAAGGTTAAGGGCTTTTTTTTAAAAAAAATCAAAATTTAGTAAACCGGAATATTTAGGTTTATTTAGTTTATTTAGTTTATTTCATATTTTTATTTAGGTTTATTTTTTATTTTTATTTAGTTTAAATTATTTATTTTATGCTTATTTATTTTAGTTTAGGTTTTTTATTTTAATTTATTTTTTAGGTTTAAGTTTCAGTTTATGTTTATTTTTCATTTTAGTTTTATTTTTATTTTATTTTTTTGGTTTAAGTTTATTTTTTATTTTTAAATTTATGTTTAGGTTTTAGGTTTATTTTTAGGTTATATTTTTTGTTTAGGTTTAAGTTTATTTTGAGTTTATTTTATTTTATTTAGTTTAGGATTTAGGTTTAGTTTATTTTAGGTTTAGGTTTAGGTTTTATTTATTTTAGTTTAGGTTTAGGTTTATCTTATTTTGTTTATTTTATTTTTATTTTAGGTTTAATTTTTTTTTAGTTTAGGGTTTAAGTTTTATTTTTTATTTATTTTTATGTTTTATTTTTAGGTTTATTTTTTAGGTTTAGGTTTTTATTTAATTACATTCAACGATGAAGACTTACTCCTAGGGACAACTGAGCACAATTTTTTTACATTACAATGGATATTGGCAGATACAAGTTTTCCAGAGTTCGTCAAGTGTGTATCTCATCAACATTATTAGTCTAAGAACCCTTGCCTACTTGAGGATCGACATCTCCAAACTCCAAAAAGAAAGGATGATGTTGAGAGGTAATGAACAAGGCTAGAGGGCCTTGTGGTGTTTATTTTTGAATGTATGGGGGGGGTACTTTTTCAGGTGATCGAGTACAATATTAAGGTATGATGTATTATCTTGAAAGATAGAGGCATCACCCTACAATGGACCTAATCATGTAATAAGGACTCCTAAGGCATGATGGGTCTTCGAATGTACCTGAGATTTTTTTCCCTACTTTATATGGATGAATAAAGTAAGGTTTATATTAAACCAAGTTCTTAAGTTCCCTAGGGAGGTAAGCCTCTATTGTTTATTACATCTTAGGAAATGAAATTTCTAAGAATACTCTTGATTAAAGTAGACAATTATCATCTCCCAATATTTCAAGGTTAGAGAATCAAAGGATTTGTTGTATTTGGAAAATCAATTGGAAAATTCAAAGAGAAGACTTATTTTTGGAATCCAAATGAAATAAGTAGGAAATGCTCATGATATTAGGAATCCTACTGAGTATTCTAATCATCATATGGTTGGGCTTTATAATTTTGAAGTTGAGGAGATTTATATATTTTGAGTTGAAATTTAATTAGATTACTAAGGCTTATAATATACTAATACAAGGTTGTGAGAATGCCTAAGAGGTGAGGATTTATGCTCGTAGCCTGAACATAATAGCTACTTTGTATCCTAAATCTAAGGAGCTTTAGTATGAGCTAAAGCTCGACCTAAATCTAAGCTACAGGTGGACATAAGGGTTTACCTCCACAAAAGAAAAAAATAAATTGTCGACTTCTAGACTTATACCAGTGGTCGCTAGCTAACTCCTCCTACAATTTTATAAACATGTAGTCCGATCTTATGAATTGCAAGATAGCTACGGTAGTTATTTAATTAGAAAAGGCTAAAGTCCTAAACACACTCCCTTTAAGACTAGAGCATGAGTGGTATGAGCATATGACTTAATTTATAGATGCAAAATCTTTTCAAATTTTATTTCATTTTAGACACATTATTTTGACAAAGGATTTTGGATTTCTTATGCCTAAATGCATGATAAAATAGGTTATGGGTCAAATCAGCTTGAAGAAGTTCTCACCAGAAGGGATGCCCTCACTGGTCAAGCATTCCTTTATCATGCAAGGATGATCCTTCATGTTCAATAGAGAAATAATATGCATGCATAATATGAAACATGCAACCATACAGCTAAGGGGTTGCTAAATTTTTTTAATTATCTTATTTATGTATTAGGCTTTATGATGAGGTTAATTTAGTTATGAGTGATAGTTGGGTAGAAAAGTTATTTTTATCCTAAGAGCCTAATCATATCTAATCCACACACTAAAGCATCAATCATTTAAGAAACTATGAAAATCATGGCATCCTAATGCACAATGTAAACATAACATCAAACAATTATATAAACTATCGTAAGAGAATAAAAGGCTAGTGCACCATACAACCCAAAGTAAGAAATGATAGGTAGCCGAACTCTATGCTTATACAACCTAGAATATGAAAGAATAATTTTAATTGTATTAAATGTTATGAGGGTCTTTTTTCTTCATATCTCCATTTCTGATTTGGTTCCATCTTTCATTTGGATGGTGTTTGCTTCAAAGGCATCACAGGGCACCGTAAGACAAAGCCTTCTGGCCACTTCTCATCCTAATCTCCCATAGATGTAATCATAATTCATATTGATAAAATTACATTTATGTGGGAAAAGTAAATCTAACTAAACTTGTAAAATAGAGGATAGCTAAATATACATATAATCCCAAGAAGTTATATTTATAATTTAGAGTTAGCACGCTACATAGGGTAACTATGCCCACCTTATCCTAACTTTGGATTCTTAAGGATTTAAGCAACCTACAAAAAGAGCCATCACATTTATTTTTAAGCATCCCTTAAGCATAATCCCCCACAAAAAACATGATTAGGCTTATATTTTCCTATCATCCATTCTACAAGCATACACCCTAACATCCAATCTAAATTAATACATAATAAAATTAACATACATCACATCATACACCACCCTAACTTAAAGCTAGAAGTGGTGACTTAATTTTAATGTGTGTATTAAGGCTTCTGTGGTAAGTCCTATGAGGCATTAGTGTTGTATTTTCTAAGTGTAGAAGGATTCAATTTCACATGAAAGGATGATTTCACTTTAAGTAGTTTAATTGATTTGAGAATTTTAGTTTGTGTTTTCTTTTGTTTCATTTGATTACACTTAGCAACTAAGTGTTAAAAAGAGAGGAAAAGAGGATTGCTCTCTTCATCCCTACCTTAAGTCACTTTCAAAAGTATGTTAATTTGATTTAATTATCTTTAGTGAATGGCTTATTAAATGATTTAATTAATCCTAAGTTTAGGTTCACTTTAAATAATCCTATTCAAAATGAAAGGCATCTTAAGATTAATTTAATTCAATTACTACCACATGACATATATTAAATCATTCCTTTCCATCACATGTAACATGCATATGATTTAATCTTAAGTGTATCTATACATGCAACATATTTTAGCACACTTAAATGATGAATGTTATGTTTAGAATTTATATTTTATTTGATTGAATTATCTAAACATATTAATTTAAAACTTTATCCAAAATACTATATATAAAGGATATAGTAATAAAATTAATAGGCATGTGCCTTTGTTAAACTAGGGAAGTGAGGTAATCAAATGACCTCCTTGGAGCTAGCTAACCTTGTATTCACGACTATATACCCATTTGCATTCAAACATATGTAAATTTGATACATGAACTTAGGAAGTAAGCTCCCAATCATATGGCTAATTAATTCAACCACTTAGTCAATTATGAATGCATGCAATTTTAATGCAAAATGGAATTTTCATTCACTAATCACATATACATATACATGTACAAAGATATAGACAAGTACGTGTCATTATTAAACTAGGGAAGTGAGGTAATCAATTGACATCCTTGGGGCTAACTAAAGCCTCGTATTCCCAGGATGTCCAGACTATATACTTACTTTTCTTGGACACACATGGATGTATACATAAATACGGGAAAGAAAACCATGCAAAATTGTATATTTTTTTATTGAATCATTTATACATATAAATTAAAGCTCTATCAAAATTCTAATGTTGAAATACATAAGAATTAAATCAAATGAGTACATTCCATTATTAAACCAGGGAAGTGAGGTAATCAAATGACCTCCTTGGGGCAAGCTAAAGCCTCGTATTCCCAAGATGTTTAGACTATATAACAATTACCATTCAATCTTATATAAATCAACACATGAATAGAAGAAAGAAAACTCAACATTCATACACTTAAGCTATAAGCACATGCTTTTCTTATGTATTTATAACTAGCATCATAACACATATTATTATTCATTTATAAGCTTTAGAAAAATATATTTGTATTTAATAATGATAATCCATATATTAAATTAAATCAACACATTAAAGCTTACATAAAGGAAATCCATTTTATTTCACTTGATTTTGAAAAGATGGATGCATGGATTCAAAAGACATACCAAATTTAATATGATTGGAAAGAGGACAATCAAATATTAGCATGTGATTCATTCAACCAAACTAGTTCTTAAGGATAATCAAATCAAATAAGATTATTTAAAGCAAACCAAAGCTTCTTTATTAATTAAGTTTTGGATTTGAATTAATTTAAAGAGGAAAAGAGAAATCATCTCTTATTGTTTTAATTCCATTTCCACATTAGTGATTTGATTTAATTTAAGGAAATATAATTCAGTTGATTTTATGAGTTAATTAAGTTGAACCCTTAATTAAATGAATTAATTACCCTTACCTATGTCACCTTAAAGTAATTAACTAAATAATTATGAGCTAACATGATAGGCATGGAAAATAAACTTGTAATGATCCAAGGAAATAAAAGGGGCCTAATGCAAATGGCTCATGATTAATGGTTAATTACATTAAGGGATGTAATTAATTACTCTTATGGTTTTCCACACATGTAGACTAACCATAATTTCATTAAACTCCTTTAGGTTATTAAACACTTAAAGATCTACACCATGATATAATTAATTAAGGTCTGATATGATTATGATTTTAATTTGATTAAGTGATTTAATTAATTAGTTAAGTCTTAATTAATTTCATTTTAAAAAAGGGTGAAATGAACTTAGGGAAAGGAGTCCTTAGACTTATGTTGAAGAATGATTAATAAACTTAATTAACCAATTTGTTACTCATGGGATTAATTAATCATTTATTAACTTAAGAATAGTTAAGGTTTAATTAGTCAATTTTCCTACTTAAGTGAGTAATAAATCCCAAGAAAATCAAGGGAGCAGAGGTCATCCCATTAAATTAACCAACAAAATTTGGGATTAATTGCTCAAGTAATTAAGGAGAAATTAAGTTAATAAATTTTATAATAAAACCTTAATTAAACCTTAATTACTATTCAAAATTAGTTAAGATCATTTTTAAATAATTCTACTTTGAAATACACTTAAAATGATTATTTATTTGCATTTTTTATTTGTCTATGATTTTTTATGATTTTTAGAAGTTTCAACCATTAATAATGATTAATTAAACCTAATTAAAGTATAATCTTGTTGGCGCCACATGAAGAGCTGATGCGGCATTCTTTCCATGTGGCTCCGCGGGATTGGCTACTTAAAACTTGCCTGACTCAGCACTTACATGGCGACAGCGGAAGTGCTCATCCACTATCTGATCTTAGATCGAATGGCTATAATTAATCCCACACCATAATAGGATTAAATCAAATCAATCTAGCAGATCTAATCATGATTGTCTAATCATGAGTTAGCTTAAGCCTCCACATTAAGGAAGGTTTGCAAGTTATCAATGCCAACTCAGGAAAAGAGGGAGGTCAGTAGCAGCAGTAGTAGCAGTAGCATGTGCTAGCCTGGGATAGACCAATAGTGCAACCACTGATCGAGTCTAGCCTCCAGTCTATCGTTGCAGCTACCACATCATAGAGTTATCCTACTTTAGCTAGATCTTCTTCTTCTACTAGTAGAACTCTTGTATCGTAGATAATGACACCAAATCCCTTACCCCTCTTACTTTACTTGACTTCTACTTTGTACCTCCTATCAAATCTAAAAATTGTAGAATAAAGCTAGCTTGAATTACATCTGTGTAACTTTAGATGGGTTTTCTACTTTTATTCTTAATGATAACTCTTCAAGTCAAAATAACTATAATAATATGATCTCCTCTCTCGATCAGTTGGACTTTCTACTCAATACTATGGGTTCTTGAGATAGACTTGGAATCATCCAATGAGGGTCCCATAGGAGAAGGAGCAATGTGTGTAGAACCTTCCATCACCTTGCCACAAGAGATCACCGAAGTCAACCTCTATAGTGGCAAAGTTCTACCTCCTAAGGTAGCACCTCAAGATAGAGGGAAATAAGCATTTATACACAGGATTGAAAAGCCCCTCCACAAGATGCTCCACCCTTGGATATGCTTGTGGAGGATCATCCCAAGGTGGACTATAATGTCCTCTCTCATCTAAGAAAGTTGCTATCTAAGCTAAGCATATATGATGCCATTATCTTATCCAAAGAGATTGGGGAATCATTAATCAAGGATCTCCTTGATCCTGAGATATGCTTAGCTCAGTTGACTGTTATTGGTGAGGAGGCACATTATTCAAAAGAATCTCAAGGGATCACTTTCATAGATGAAGATCTTCTTCTACGGGACTTGGAACAACATCTACATCATAGTTACATGGGTGGATACTAGAGTTCTGGATCTTGTTGCAGGTGAACATTATGAGACTAAAGAGTCTTCTTTAAGGATCGACATCTCCACTGAGGAGATGGATGATGAGAGGATTCAATGAACAAGGCGAGATTGGTTTAGGTTTCATAGTGCTACCCTTGGAGATAGGTGAGTGAAAGATTGAAGCCAAGTTTTATATCATTGATTCCAATACTTTGTTCACTGCTTTGCCCGGTAGGCCTTGGATACATCAGAACAAGATAATTCCATCCTCCCTCCATTAGTGCATCAAGTTCATAAAGGATGAAATTAAATACCATGTTAATGGAGCTGAAAAACCATTTTTAATTAGAGAGGTTAAGATTTATGAGGATGCGACCTACTATCTTCCTCAAAACACCCTTCCTTGTGAACATGGACAAAACGCAAATACAAAAGAAAAAGAAAATGAAGAAAAATAAAGAGCAAAAGAAAAAGAAAAGAAAAATGAAAATCCAAGTGCACAAGAAAGGAGAATTGAAGAATAAATAGAGCCGCATATCACATTCCAGCCACAGTTCATTCCATCATATGCACATGTAGGTAGGATGAATCAACCTCCACCAGGAAAAGGTAGAGGTAGAAAAAGAGGCAGTTCTAAAGGTGGAAGACCCCCTGGTTGGCCATCAACCAATAGTGATTATGTTCTAGTTCATAGGAGTATCCCTATTATTCATATGGACTTGGAATCTGGCTCAGAGGATGAGTCTGATATGATTAGTATACCAACCAACCCCTCTTAGTAGGTTCCATTGGAGGTGACTTTTGAACCAGACAGTGACGAAGACCAGGCCTCCAGACAAAGCAAAGTATTCAAATCAGGTTTATGTGAGACTATTAGGCAGCAACTGGGAACCTTAGGTCTAACCTCACTTTCATCTCAAAAAGTTGAAGGTTTAGTAGTTAAGGAAGCCCCTAAGTCTTCCATGGATGTGAAGCCGAAGAGATTCTTTTTGGGATCATCATCCTCAAGTCCTAAAGTTGATTGAAACTTGAGGAAGATTTATTTAAAAAATTAATTGAATTACCACTTGACTTTTACTGGCCTTGTGTTCATAATCTTATATAGAAAGGTTTGGTTCCTCATACATGGTCCGTGCACGTCGAGTATTTTGAGAAGTGGAAAAATAAAGGTGGAAGCACAATCAACTAGGATTTGTACAATGGGTCCAGAGATGATGATTACTATTTGGTTGTTACCAATCATTTGGAGTCTGATAGGTTCTTTTCACACAACCCTAACTCTTATGAGAATGTGTGTTTAGATATGTCAAATGATCCTGATAATCTTCATATCAAGTATGCACCTCCAGAATTTGAAGAGGAGATTCATTCAATAATTGACAAGCTCAAAAAATCAACCTGGATAGAAAATCCACATTACATCAATTTATTGTTGAATGAAGAAGAAACCAATGAGATAGTTATGCTATGGACTGATTTTAAAGACTGCTTCATATGGAGTTATGCAGAGATGCTCAAATTATCTCCTGACATAGTAGTCCACAATATAGCAATAAATCCTAATGCTGCCACTATTAAGCAAGTTCCAAGATGCATGCTTGATAGAAATTGAACAACAGGTCATTTCTAAAGTCAAGAAACTAATCGATGATGGTTTCATCGGGAAGAAAAATACCCTACCTGGTTAGCTAGTGTTGTACCAGTTAAGAAGAAGAATTGCCAAATTTGCATTTGCATCGATTTGAGGGATGTAAACAAGGCATGTCCTAATGATGAGTTTCCTCTTTCTATACCAAAATTAATGGTGGACATCACCTCATCTCATGAAGTATTTTCTTTTATGGATGGGTCATTAGGCTACAACCAAATTAAGATGTCTCCTGAAGATGAAAGAAACACCACATTTTGAACCCTGATCAAAAACTTTTATTATAGGGTCATTCCTTTCGATCTTAAAAATGCTGGTGCCTCATACCAATGACTCGATCTTCAAAACATCCATCATCGGTTGAGTGCTATGTTGATGATCTAGTAGTCAAGAGCAGAGAAAAGGAAGACCACCTCTTTGACTTGAGAGTAGTTTTTGAATGGTTAAGAAAATATAACCTCAAAATGAATCCACTGAAGTGTGCATTCGGAGTAGCTTTAGGGAAATTCCATTGGGTTTATTGTTGGACACCAAGGAATAGAGATAAATCCTAAAAAAATCAAAGCTATCTTAGAAATGTCGCATCCTAAAAGCTTAACACAACTCAGATCATTCCAATGATAGTAGGAAAATCTGTGATGCTTTATCTCCAACCTATCAGGGAGATGCAAGCCATTTTCAGCACTTATCAAAAAGGATGCCAAGTTCAAGTGGGATGACAAGTGTCAGCATGCCTTTGAAGACATCAAATAGTATTTGATGAAGTTGCTAGTTCTAGCAGCCCCTATCTTGGATAGGCCACTCATCCTCTACACTACTGCATTGGATGACTCTCTCAGTGCTTTGTTGGCCCAAGCCAATGACAAAGGAAAGGAGAGTGCTCTCTACTACCTTAGCCATCATCTGATTCCTGCTGAAGTGAACTACCCACATATTGAGAAACATTGCCTATCTTTAATCTTTGCCTACCAAAAGCTACTACACTATATGCTTTCTCATAAGGTGAACTTTATCTGCAGAACCAACCCACTATAGTACCTCATGACATGACCAAAGCTACTTGGACATTTTGCATGATGGTCCATGATCCTCTCATAGTTTGACATCACATTCGTACCCTTCCGTGCGATAAAAGGACAAGCACTAGCGATTTCTTAGCAAAGACACCCACTCATGATTCTCTCTGCTAGTGATCTCCGATGAACAAATCATGAACTTAGGGGAGGCCAGCAATCACCGATGGGAGATGTATTTTGATTGTGCAACGTATTTTCATAAAAGGGAAGCACCGCTATCTATTCTCTTAGGAAAGGTAGGGGTATGAATAGTTCTCCTAACCCTAAACTACAATATGATGAGATTCTCATACTATCTTTCCAACCCCTACACTAATAATGAAGCTATGAGGCTTTGATTACTGGTCTAGAGTTGGCCATCATAATTAGTGTCAAGAGCATTAACATCTATGGGGATTCTCAATTGGTCATCAACCAGATTGTTGGGTCTTACAAGGTTTCCAAACCCAAGCTTCATCATTACCATGAGTATACCATGAAACTGTTGGCTCAGATTCCTGAAGTCACCATCTACAATGTTCCCTGAGTAGAGAATACAGTAGCAGATTCTTTGGCCAAACTCACCAAGGAACTGGCATGTCCGAAAGATGAGTCCATTTCAATAAGGGTCTAAAATAGATAAGTCATGTCATTTATTGATGTTGAACTCATCGAGAGACTTTCTTTTGAAGGGGAGGTTGCTGTTGTCAAAAAGGATGAGGAGCTAGATTGGAGGCAACCGTTCATAGACTATTTCAATACTGGCAAGCTACCTCAAGAAAAGTCACAAGCCCATCATGTGAAATAAAGAGCTCACTCCTATGCTTTCGTTGATGGCACCTTGTACCGCCAATCCTTTGACCAAATGTCGTTACGCTATTTAGATAAACATGAAGCCCATGGCATTATAACTAAGGTACATTCAGATCAATGTGGAGCACATCAATCCTATCAAAGATGAAGATGAAGATCAAGAGACTTGGATACTATGGCCTTCGATGATTACAAATTGCATGGATGTAGCTAGGAGATGCCATCAGTGTCAGGTACATAGTGTGGTCCTCCACCAACCACCCAACATTCTACACCCTACATTGGCATCATGGACATTCGAGTGTTGGGATGCCGACATTGTGGGTCCAATCAACCCTCTTTTTAAGGGTCACTGGTTCATTCTAGCTTCCACCGACTACTTTTCCAAGTGGGCGGAAGCCATCCCACTCAGAGAGGTCACAACTCAACATGTGTTTCAATTTTTTTGGAACCGTATCGTATATAGGTTTGGAGTGCCTCGATGAATTATATCTGATAATGGTATTGCATTCAAAAGTGCAAAGATCAATAGCTTCATGAGAAGACAGTATATATTGGATAATCTAGTATCTAGTACCCTATAGAAAATGGCTTAGCAGAAGCATTCAATAAAACTCTCATCCATATTGAAGAAGACTCTTGATGACAAAACACAAAGCATGAGAGGTTGGTTGAAGCCTTGTGGGCCTACTGCACCACATACCAAACTCTAACTCAGTCTAATCTATTTTCCTTAGTGTATGGATCAATTTGTTCTACCATTAGAAGTTCAACTCCCATCACTAAAGATAGCATTGGGAAGCAAGATCACTTTAGGGAAGAATGCAAAGTTATATTAAGATGAGCTTGAAGGTTTGGAGGAGAGTAGCCTACGGGCGTACCAGAACCTTGAGTTGTATAAAGCCAAAATGATTCAAGCTCACAACAAGCTGGTCTAATCTTTCTAAGTTGGAGAACTTTTTTAGTCCTAAGGAGACCAATTATTGTTGTCAAAAGATGGGAGGCAAGTTTGAACCCACTTGGGAAGGCCCCATGCTATAGAGAAGACCTACTAAGGAGGATCATATCAGCTCATTGATTATAAAGGGGAACATTCGATGCTTCCAATTAATGGGTTCTACCTAAAGAAATATTACCCATGAAATAAACTATGTTTGAAAATAATTATTAATAAAAAGAACAAAAATTTGATCCATTTCATCAAAATTTTCTCTTCTTTCAAAGTATTATTTGCTTATCTTGGGAATCCCCCGTGATATGTTTAGGGTTGGTGTAAGAGTTTCCCAGTGGCATCGTATCACTCTTTCACATCACAAACACAACCTCCCAACACTATTAGAATAGGTGTGAGAGAACCCAAGAGGCATCCTATTTTGATTAGCACAACTAAGTTAGGTGTAAGTGACATCCTTTCTTAGTGGGAATTCCCGGCTGCCATCCGTGGCACCACTCCATCAAACTCCCCAATGTGTTTAAGGTAGCTGTAAGAGTCTCCGAGAGGTATCCCATTCCTTTTAACACATGCTTAAAAACAAATATAAATCTTTTATCTCACGCTACTTTGATGTGGGAGCAAGCCCTCTATGACACTCACTCATTAGCTGCTCTAGGTCGGATCTACATGCTACCTCCCTAGTATGTCACCCTAGTGGTCACTTGTTTGAGGATGTGAGTCCCCATGATTTCTACCTAACTTGATCACTGCAAACCAATGAGCACCTTGTTAGTATGGTAGACTCTATTGCATGTAAGCTACCTCATGTTGACTTTGCTTAAGAAGATGTGAGTCCCGTGCTTTCTTCTTGAACTTGCCATCATGCACTAACTAGGTTGAGTATATTTGAGGTTTAGGATAAGTCTCTCAGAGGCTCCTTTCCTCTTGACTATGTTTAAGTTGATATAAGTCCTCTAGCGGCATTCACTCAGTAGCCACCCTAGGTCGGATGGCACCCATTGAGTAGAAGATAGACTATCCCAACAGTCAGTTCCACTATAAGAGGATGTGAGTCCTCGAGCTTTCATCCTAGGCTGCTTGTTGCAAAAATAATAAGAACCTTAGGTTGGTTGATGTTTTTTATGTTGACAGTGAGTCACCCGGTGAGTACACCATCTTTGGCATATGTGAGTCCCCACGCTTTCTCCTTGAGTTGGGCATTGAATACCTATTGGATATATGACTAGCCATGTCATTTTCTCTAGGGTTTTGGATTAAGCCTTTAGTGGCCCCATCCCTTGTGGGCATTCTATTTGGATCACATCCTTTGTGACCCCATTTAGACACTACCCAGGTTACTTTTGGATTGGACATTCCTGCCACCCTTGTGGTTGGAGAATTTGTTTAGCGGATGTGTAGATTCTCCCTTGGTTCAGTAAATCTGAGATAGGGCTATATAAGCTCCTTCTCAGTTTGATCCCTCACAAATCAATAGGTCTATGATAAAACAAACTAATCAAACCAAACAAAATATATGCTTGTGGATTAGGAATTCAAGCCCCCAAATGTCCCCTTTTCCCAAGCAGACATCCTATCTTTAGGGTAGTGTCAGCAGAACTCTTTATAGCAATATCCTGACTACCTGAGTTGAGATAAATCACTAGGTTGGTACTCACTCCATAATTGCCCTTAGGTTGGGTTCAATCTATTTTTTTACAAGTAGGTTACCCCGACTGTCATTCCACTTTGCAAGATGTAAGACTATGATGGATTTTTTCTTGCATGACTATCAAATTGACAAGCATCCCTAGGTTAGGTTTGATTTATTGCCCAAAGAAATTGATCACCCCAATGGTCTTTTATAGGTGAAAATGTGAGTCCTTGAGCTTTCTTCCCTTGGATTGAACATTGCAAATCGAAAGGTACTCTTTTGGTCGGCTAGTTCTCCCATCGACTGGGAAGCTACTCCCATTGGTTCAATAAATCTGAGATAGGTCTAAGATGATATGAGCTCTTCTCAGTTTGATCCATCACAAACCAATGGAATCCATCAAAATAAACTAAAAAATGAAATTAACCTTCAACTATCTTTGATCTGATTTAAGTCCCCTATCGGCATTCAGTCAATAGTCAGCCCTATGCCAGGTTCGATTTGATGCCCAAAGAAACCAATCACCCCAAAGTGGTTTCTTATTTTGGAAGGTGTAAGTCCTCATGCTTTCTTCTTAAGACTTGATCATTGCACATCGAAAGGCACCCTTCAGTCGGATAGTCTTACATTATGGTTGGTAGACTACTCCCTTTGGATTGGTAAGTTTGAGTTAGGTTTAGGCCACCGTGGCCCCTACTCTGTGCAGTCCATCACAAACTAATGGAACCCATCAAAACAAATCTAAAAATTAATTTAAATGTTGACTATCCTTGTGTTGGTTTAAGTCTCTCAGCGGCGTTCACTCAATAGTCAACCTTAGGTTGGGTTTAATCTATTGCCAATAGATTACCCCAGTTGCTAGTCCCAACTTTAGATGATGTAAGTATACTATACTTTCTTCCTAGTACAGTTGCTGCATATTGAAAGGAATTCATTTAATTGGCTAGTCCTACTATGTTTTTAGTAGACTACCCCTTTGGATTGGTAAATCTTAGTTAGGTCTAGGCCTCTTTGGCTCTTACCTACTATCCATCAAAACCAATAGGATCCATCTCAAAAAATCCAAAATCTAAAAATCAAAAATAAAATTCAACAAAACAAATCCAAGGAAATAAAGAAACAAAATAATAAATCAATCTAAATAAATCTTTTGCTTCTCCTCAATGAGATGTAAGTCTTTCTAGTTTCTCAATGGATCTAGAATTTTAATTCCTTAGGGGATTTCACAACCCCTCGCTTGTGGATAACTTGAACTTGCTTCCTAGTGGAGAGTTCACTTCTCCATCCCTAGTGGAGCCTAAACAACAAACAACAAATTGAAACGAATTCAACCCTCTTCCCCAAAAAAATTTAATTAAATAAATCAAGTTTCTCTTCCGAGTGAGACTCATATCAGATCAAACCTCTCATCCTCTTGTGGATGACTTGAACTTGCTTCCTTAGTGGAAGGTTCACCTACTCTATCCCTTAGTGGACTCTTTCCTCTCTCTTATGTCTTGGACATAAGTAGAGCCACATTGCACTAAGCTTTGGATTTCTTCTACACCTTGGGTTAGGGGTAGATTGTTTCTGTTAGTGCTTGTGATCTTTGGTGTAGTTGATCATTTCGGTCAACACCAATACGTGCGGTATTCCTTGTTAGTCACACCACACCTATTGGGTGCCCTTTGTTCACCTCATTTTAGGATGAGCTCTCAACCCCTCCCTCTTAGACATAGGACTTCTCTTAGACACTAAGGGTTCCTTAGTCTTAAGACACATCTAGTGATTAGGTGGACACTCAAGCCAGCTCTAGAAACTTAGAAGGGTTAGCCATAGGAAAAGGTCATGCCTTATGGGTGTTAGGAAAATTTGCCTACCCTATAGCTTGAACCACATTCCTCACTTCCTTCCTTCAAGACAAACTTCAAATCAATCCTAATTGATTTTCTCAAATACCAAATCAATCTTATTTGATTTTCTCCAAACTAAAATCAATTCTACATGATTGAAATCCATGATTGAAATTCCAAACTCCAAATCTTGCCTAAGTCCTTTGATTTCCTTCATGGACTTAGCCTAAATCATATTTAAATCAATTCAAATTCATGAAATTTTCTCACAACTCATTTATATTCTCATTTATATTCACTTATATAAATGAAATATAAATTCAAAACAATCAAACTAAATCCAAAATTCAAATCCAAAATTCTAAATCTTTCCAAAGTCCTTTAATCCTCTCTAAAGGATTTAGCCTAAGTCATGATCAAATCACTTCAAATCCATAAAATTTTCTCATACCCCATTTATATTCTCATTTCTATTCAAATATATAAATGAAATATAAATTCAAACAACCAAAACCAACTCCAAAAATCAAACTCAAATTCAATCAAAATCCAACCTAAGCCTTTCAAGTCAAATTCTTGAGCTTAGCCAAATCAACTTCAAATCAAGCCAAACTTTTGATTTTTCTTCATGATTCAATCAATCCTTCAATCATGAATCCAAATATAAATACAAACTTCAATCACTTAACCAAAACTAAATTCAAAAATCAAACCAAAATCCATTTCATGTTCACCCTTTGAACTTGAAATTGTCAAATGAATCAAAACCCATTTGACTTCAAACCACTTGCAAATGGATTTGTATTTCAATCATAAGTCCATATGTGAGTTCAATCAAACTCAAATCAAGCTTTGACCAAGCCATTTGACCCACTTAGGCTCACTTGACCTAAAGTGACCTAAAGTACCCTTTATGAGCCAAATTCTAATCCTAACCAAATTGGATTGAACAAAGCCCACCTAAACCTCTCTCTCATCATGATCAACAATCATCATGAGATGATCAATCACTCAAATTGGGTCAAACCAAGTCAAACCTAAGGTTGACCAAGTCAACACTTAGCCAAAATATAACCTAACATTGCAAAAAAACCCACCATAGGCCAAATTATTTGAAACCATTGATCAAAACTCATTCATGACCAATGTTTGAACTTGACCAAGTCAACATTTGAGCCTAACCTAGCCAATTGGCCACTTAAGTTGACCCAACTTGACCTAAAAGTCAAAATGTGTCAAAACATGATCTAAGCTAAACTAATTAAAACTAATGGGTCAAGTTCATTCCAAAATGATTGTTGAGCTTGACCAAAGTCTCACAACTAGACCAACTAGCCCAATTGTCCTTGAACCCATGACCTAAAGAGTCAAATTGAGCCAAAAACTTAACCAAAATTGATTGGAAACAAAGATACCAATCCATCTCATATGACCAAACAAACATGAACTTACCCATGAACTAGCTCAAATAGGTCAAATGGGTCGATTTTGTCAACTTGACCCATTTGACCTAAATGAAATCATATGAACCAAATTCAAACCTAAACCAAATTGAATCAAATCAAAGCCCCAAAATATTTCAAATGGCCATATGAACTTGGCCCAACCCTTGGTTTGACCTGATTTGACCATTTGGTCAACTTGACCCAAGTTGACCTATTTTAACCTAAATGGGTCAACATAAGCCAAACCACATCAAACCAACTCCAAATCCAATGAAATTTGGCCAAACCTATTTTCTCATCATATCAAACATGCCCAAACTAAAATCAAGGTCAAATAACTATTTTACTCTTAGGCCACAAGATAAATTTTGGCCAATTCCACTTGGAATTTGGTCAAATCCTCTTCATACCCACTTGACACTCTCTTAGTGGATCAAGTGAACGCTAGGGAGAGTGGTGCATCAAACCCAATGGGTTTGGGTCAGCCTAACATAGCCCAATGGCCAAACTAACCACAAATGGCCTCTAATTTCTTTTTGGTTAGCTTTATAAATTGATTGATGATTTGTTTAGCTTGTGCATTAAGATGGCATCCTTTTCCTAGTTTCTTCCTTTTTTGATGTATGGCCTAGATGTGGATTAGGCTCTTAGGGAAAAATAAATCTTCTACCAAATTTAATAATTCAAAATTAAAATAAAGAACTCATAACCTCACCTAAAGCTTAGGCTAAAATCAAGATAAAAGAATTAGCAACCCCTTAGCTCGATGAGTATTTATTTTATAACATCATGAACAAATGCATATTATTTTCACTCTTGATTGAGGGCTTCCACCTTTGAGAAACTTGGCTTGACCTTTGAGAGCCATGGTGGAAACACACATCCTCCCTTCTAGCCGATTTTGGCCAATAATCTTATTTCTCATGCATTAGCATATGAATCCTATAAGCCTGAGTCAAATGATTGTCCAAAAATGAAAATAAAATGTAATATGATTTGCATTAGATTTAGGTCATTTGAAGTATGCCCTTACATGATCTAGTCTCTTTAAGGAGTGAGTTTAAGTACTTAGTCTCTCTAAATAAATAATCCCTAGCTATCTTGCATAAAGCATATGACTTGCCTACATGAATTTAAAATTGTAGGAGGAGTTAGTTGGTGGCCACTCCCAGGCAGTTGTAAGTCCAAGTAGTGGTTTGTCCTCTCTTATGGAGGCAAACCAAAAACCCATTGTCACCTTAGATTTAGGTCATGCCGCCCTCACCAAAGCTCCATAGGGTTCTGAGGTTGCTTCTCCCTTCTATAAGCATAAATCCTCACCTCTTCATTTCCATAATCTTGTGTTGTGAATCATAAGCCCTAAACTTCAAATAAAAAACTCAAATGAATAATTCAATTTCTAAAATATAAAGACCAACCATAGATAGTTTGAGATGCTCACTAGGTTTCCTAGCATCGAGCATCTCTTATCTTTCATTATTTGATAATAACTCTCTCTCTTTGATCAATCCCATATGATCTTCCAAAATAAACTAATCGATTGATAGTCCTATCTATTGAAATTTTTGGAGACAACGATCATTTACCTTAATCAAGAGTATTCCTAAGGGATCTCATTCCTTAGGATGTAATTAATTATGGGGGCTTGACCTTATTGGGAACTTAATAAACCTAGTTTAAAATAAACCTTACTTTACTTTTCCATATAAAGTAGGGGAAGAATCTTTGGTACACATGCATACCCATTATTCTTAGGAGTCCTTATTGAGGTGATTAGTTCCATTGTAGGGTGGTGACTTCTTTCTTTAGAGATAGTACACCTCTCCTCAATGATCACCCTCAATAAGAATATTGTGGATCTACATGGTGTAAAAAATGTATAAAAAGAAGAACTACATTCCTATCTTCATTTTATTTCACATAGAGTGAAGATGGAAGTATATTTATTCTTTAGAAATTAAAAATTTCACCACAAGGATGGATGGGAATGGAATTTTCTAATCAAGGAATGAGCTTGGGAGCTTAGGGAATAGCTCTAGTGACTTGTCTTAGGTAGCTAGGGCTTTGAGGAATTATTTTTGTATGTGTTTTGGAAATGAGGAGGTGTATACCCCTTCATCTTGATCGATGATGGATGGGTTTGGCTTCTAGTGGCCGCTCACCATCTCAGGAGTCATGGCAGGGAGGAGGTGAGTTGTCTGGAGGTGACTACTAAAGAGGAATCATGGCTGTCCTATGAGTTTCAAATGCTCCAATGGAGAGAGTGAAGTGATTCACCTCCCATGGGTCATGGCCAACCCAATCACCCTCTTGGATTAGGATGGGCAGTGTCCTAGGTGCCTAGGGGGACCATTAGGAGAGTACCAAGTGGCCAAGGATTGGAATTGACCACTTACATGGGTGATTTGTCTCATGTGATACCCTTGACCTAAGGGTTAAATGATCATTTGGCATTGGATTTAATTTTTCCAGATTTGAATTGAGAAAAAGTGGGTTATCCCAAATTTCAAGTCAATTGGAGTTGATTTGGTTAGTTTGGCAATTTGACTCATCTAGGTCATAGGTTAGGTTGGGTCAAGTTGACCAATTAGTCAAATTGGGTCAAACCAAGGGTTGGATCAAGTTCATATGAACATTTAAGATGTTTTGGTTCAATTAGTTTGGTTTAGTTGGCTTGGATTTTATTTTGTCTCATTTGAATTCATTTGGGTCAAATGGGTTAACTTGACCAATTTGACCAAATTGGACAAATTGTATTGGGTTGGGTGTTGGTTTGGGTTTAGTTGACCAATTGAAGATTATTGTAGGCTTTTGTTTCAATTACTTTGGATTTGATTTTGATTTAGGCCAATTTGAACTTTTAGGTAAATTTGGGCTAAGTAGGTCAACTGTGTTCAATTGGGTCCAATCATGGCTTTGGTCAAGTTCAACCAATGAATGAACTTGAGCCATTGATAATCAATTTGGTTTATATTTTGATTTTATCCAATTTGGTCTTTTAGGTCAAATTAGGTCAACTTGGGTCAAGAGGCCAATTGGGTTTGGTTTGACTCAATTGAAGGTCAAGTCATATTCAAATACTGATTTTGATTTGGTAAGAATCATTGGTTTCAAGGGATTTGGCTTAGATGCAATTTGGCTAGTTTGGGTTCATTTTAAGGGTTAACTTGGTCAAATGACCAAGTTGACTTGGTTTGACCTAATTGATCAACCTAGGTGATCAACAATCATGATGGGAGGTTTTGATTTGGTTCAATCCAATTTAGGTAGGATTAGAACTTGGCTCAAATAGGTCAAATTGGCCACTTTCGTCAAGTGGACCAATTGGGTTTAGTTGGCTTGATTTTTAAGTTTGATTTAGTTGAGTTTATATATGGATTTGGGATTGATATAAATTCAATTGTAATTGCCTTGGGTTCAAATGGGTTTTGGTTCATTTGAACATTTCAAGTCAAAAGGGTTAAGTTGGTTTGACTTGATTTTGGTTTGGCTTGATGATTGTAGATTTTATATTTGTGAATATGATTGAAGGTATGACTGATTCATGAGAAAATCTATTGAATTTGGGTTTTAGAATGAAGGAATTTGGCTAAGTCCATGGAGTTGGGTCATGTGTTTTTATTTTGATTTTGTTTGATTTAATTTTGATTATTTAAATGTATATTTAATTTAAATTTGTAAATATGATTGAAAATATGATTGATTTGTGAGAAAATCAATTGAGTTTGATTTACTTTGGATTAAGATTTGGCTAAGTCCATGGGATAGGTCATATGGCTTTGGAAGGGTTTTGATTTAATTTTATTTAGTTTGATTTCATTTTGATCATTTGAATGTAGATTTGATTTATATTTAGGAAGAAGAATGAACAAATAAATTGATTATGAAAATCAATTGATTTTGATTGATTTGGATTAAGATTTGGTTAAGTCCATGGGATAGGTCATATGGCTTAGGAAGGGTTTCAAGATTGGATTTGATGATGGGCTTCAATCATTTGGTTCTAGAATTTGGGTTTGGATTTGGATTGATTTGAATTTGATGTTTGAATTGAACTTAAGTTTTGGTTGAACATGGATTGGATTTAGTTTGTAGGGTAGGTGGATTATCCTAATCCCCAAGGCATAACCTAATCCTATGGTTAACCCTTCTAAGTCTTTAAGCTTAGGTTAAGTTTTTACCTAATTGTTATAAGTGTCTTATGACTGGGAAGTCTTAGTATCTAGAAGACTCCTAAGTCTAATATTGGAAGATTGAATCTACACTCCAAAAGTGAGGTCAAGCCTTAGGCTCCATAGTTTCCCTTGGAGATAGATGATTAGAAGAGAAGCCAAGTTTCACATTATAGACTCGGATACATCTTTCAATGCTTTTGGGAGACCATGGATGCATGAGAGCAACATACCCATCCTCTCTACATCGTGTATAAAGTTTGTGAGAGGTGGGATCATCTATGCTAAAGAAGATCTCAAGCCATTTACAGTTCAGGTCAGATATATGAGGATGCGCTTACTACCTCATCAAAATCAACAAGTCTATTCTGTGAACTTGGCCAAAGTTTAAAAAAAATAAAAGAAAATGAAAAGAAAGAGAAAAGAAAAAGAAAAGAAAAGAGAAAATTAAAAAAAGGAGGAAAATAGACTTGGAGTATGAAGTGGAACATGACATTAGATTCCACCCAGTGCTCCTCCATTCAACAAATGGGTAGGATGACTGACCTCCATCAGAGGAAGAGGCCTCAATGGCTAGTGATGGAAAACCCTTTATTGGCCAATAATAAAGATATGTCCCATAGAGTACACTATATCCATATAATTAGAATCTAGTTCATGGATGAGTCTTATATGGTTAGCACCAACTAACTCTTATAATAGATTCCTTGAGCACTTGAGCAAGTGAGGAAGACCAGCTCAAAGTAAAGCATAAGTGTAAGTCTATGTGAAATAGTTAGGCATTAGTTGGGAACCTTATCTCTAACACTTTCCTCTCAAAAGCGATGGTTTGAAGGAAAGTCCTAAGTCATCCACGAGTGAAAACTGAGCTTCTAGAGCATCATCCTCAATTCAAGAAATTGATGTAGAACTTGAGGATAATTCATATAAAGATTTAATAGAATTACCTTTTGATTGGTACTTGCCTTATGTTCATAATTTAGCAAAAAAATGGTTAATCCCACATACTTGGTCAAAGCATAGGTTAGACTACTCAAATGAGGATGATTACTACTTAGTCATCCCAAATCATTTAGAATTTGATAAGCTCTTTTCAAATAACATTAACTCATATGAGGAGCTATGCTTAGAAACTTCAGATGATCCAGCTGATTTAGAAGTCAAAGATGCACCGCTAGAGTTCAAAGAAGAGATCAAGTCAACCATCGATGAGCTCAAGGAAGTAAACTTATGAACATTAGTACTTTGTTGAATGAAATTAAACCAATGATAGTTAGGCTATTGATTGAGTTTAAAGACTACCTACATGGAGTACAAAGAGATGCTGATTGGCTCACATAGCTATCTATAATTTAGCAATAGAGCCTATGCTAACCAGATAAGCAAGCTCCTAGCATGCGATTAGAGATAGAATACTATTTTTTTTTCAAAATTGATCGAGCCGGCTTCATCCGAGAACAAAAAATGTCTACGAAGCTAGCATCATCCTAGTTAAGAAAAATAAAGGCTAAATTCACATATGTATCTATTTTAGGGATTTAAATAAGGCATGTCCTTTCCACTACCAATCCCAGAACTGATGGTGGATGTTGCCTCATCTCATGCGCCTTTTCATGGTCATCTAAATATAACCAAATAAAGATGGCTCAAGAAGAAAGAAACACTACTTTTAGAACCTCATCAAAATTTATTGTTATAAAGTCATGTCTTTCTCCCTAAAATGTCGCTACATACCTGCTCGACTTGAATCTTCGATGAACTTATTCATCATCAAGTCCGCTATGTTGATGATCTTGTGGTCAAAATTATGAAAAGGAACCATCTCTTTGACTTGAAATAGTTTTCAAATAGCTCAATTTAACCTAAAATGAAGCCTAAATGCATTTGTAGATCAAGGAAATTCCTTTGTTTTGTCCCAAGGAATCAAAATAGATCTAAAGAAGATTAAAGCACTATTAGAAATGCCACCCCCTAAAAGTTTAACAAAACTTAGATCAATCCAATGGCAGTTGGTGTATCTAAGATGCTTTATATCCAACCTATTAGGAAGATGTCATCCATTATCAACACTTGTCAAAAGAATGAAGTGGGGATGATAAGTGAGACATGCCTTCAAGACATCAAGCATTACCGATGATGTCAGCCCTACACCCTATCCCAAGTGATACTTTACATCGCCATTAGATGACTCACTTGGTACTTTCTGGCTAAGCCAATGATAAGGAAGGAAAATACACTCTACTACCTACCATCATTAATCTTAAAGATATCCATCCATAGAAGCATATTTAGACTTAATGCACATCCCAAAAGCTACAACTACATGCTTCCTCATAAGGTGAACTTAATCTCTAGGATCAATCCATACATTATCTCATGACAAGTTACACTATCCTAATGATTGGATGGTCCATGACCCTCTCACATATTGTCTCAAGGGATGACAAGATTAGTGGATTTCTTAGCAGCACACCCACTTCCTTCTAACTCTCTACCTAGTGATGATTTCCCCAATGAACAAATTATGAACTTAGGTGATACTAGCATTCACCAATGGGAGATGTACTTTGAGGTGGTTCCTTAAAGAGGAGAAGAACCATTCATATTCCAAGAAAAGTAGGGTAGGTATAGTTCTCTCATTATGGATGGTGATGTGATGAGATTCTCATGTCATTATAATCCTGACCAACAATGAAGCAATATGAGGCTCACCATTGATCTGTGGTTAGCCATTACTCAGATCTAGAACAAACATCTTGGATTCTCTGCTATCAAGTAAAATTGCAGGTCTTCTAAGGTTATAAACCCAAGTTCATCACTACCACAAGTACACCATGGATTGTTGGCCCAAATGCTATAGGTCCATTAAGATTTCAAGGAGAATGTTTTATTCTTATCTTCTTCCAAGTCACTCATGTCTTTCAAATGGGGCAATGATTCTCTCGAGAGGTCATAGCTCAAAGATGTGCTCCATTTTTTAGAACCATATCGTATATATGTTTGGAGTGTCTCAACAAATTATATCTGATAATGGCACTGCATTCAAGAGCACTGACATCAACAACTTTGCTCGAAGACACAACATAGATTGGAGATATTCTACCATCAACTATCCGAGGGAAAATAGCTTAGCAGAAGCCTTCAACAAAACTCTCATCCAAATACTAAAGAAGACACTCAACAACAACAAGTGACTGTGGCATGAGATATTCTTTAGTTCTAGCCATGATCCTTTTATGGTTCATAGGAATACCATGATATTTAGCATCATTTCTATCCATCCAGATAAACCAAATAAGGGTAATAACAATTAAAACTTTGATATGACCTTTCACTATATTTTTGAAATAGACTTCAAGAAGTTGATATAAAGAAATAGAACCCTTAAAATAGTTGGTATTAAATAAATCATCATACCAAAACCATAATTTAGAAGCAATAACACCATTGATAAAAACATGATTTACATTTTCAATATGAAAGCAACACACTTTCAAGGTAAGTAAAACCCTTTAGTCCGAGCAAAGAGTCAACAAGAATAAAGTTATTCAAAATCCTCCAAGCTAAAATTGAATAGGAAATGGGAATGATATTGTTCCAAAGTTTAATAAAAACATTAGAGGGGTTCTATTTTTCTCTAATAAAATTCCAAACCTCTTTAAGAACAAAGTCACCATTATAAGAAAGCTTAAAAAGAATTTGGTCAGTTTGTTAGAAGAAATGGGGATATTTCTAAAGTTGTCAAAAAGAGAAATAGGGATATAATTCTCAAGATTGCTTTCATTCCAATTGTTATTAAGCCAAAAAGAATTAACTTTGATAGCAACAGTAGAGTGGGTAGATAAAAGGATGTCAATAGAGCCATTTTCAATCCAATTGTCTTGCCAAAAGAAGGAAAAACCCAACTGAATACCCCATGATATTAATGATTCAGCAGCCTATATAATGGAGAAAAGCCTTTTCCAAACCGGATAGTCACCAACTTTATAAGCACAATTAAGGGGGTGTTTACCTTGGAAATATTTTTCCATCATAAAATTAGCCCAAAGGCTATCATTCTTTCTAAAATTCCACCAGAGCTTATCAGAGAAGGCAGTGATAGCTTCATGAATAGGCTTGCAACTAAGAGCACCTTCTCCCAAAGGACCACAACATTTATGCCAAGATGTCCAATGCATTCTTTTGGTAGAATTATTGGAGCCCCAAGAAAATTTGTTAAGCAAATGATCAATTCGATAAGTGTAGCATTAGTGGGATAATGCTTTGAATCAAATAAAGATGCATTGAGTTGAGAGTGCTTTTAAGAATAGTGAGCCTACCACCAAAGGAAAGTAAATGGAATTCCCAAAAGAAATTTTATTTGAAATTTTTGAATTAACTCATCAAAGAGATGGGAACATTTTGCCTTTAAAGAGGAGCACCCAAATACTTAAGAGGTAAGTATTGATGTTTAAAATTAGTGATATGTGATTTGATTTATTTTATTATTGGAGATACTAGAGGAAGTGATAAAATAACTTTGTTATCATTGATAAAATGACCACATCTCTACCAAATTTATTTAAAAGATGTGAGATGCTTGATGTGATGAATAGAAGCATTGGAAAAAAAATAATGAAATCATCTACAAAACTTAAATGGGAAATGAGAAGACCACCAAGAGTTTTGTAGTACATACTAGATTATTTAAGAATAAATCATTGATGTTCCTAGATAAGTACTCAACAACAATAATAAATAAAGCAAAGAGATAAAGGTTCCCCTTGTCATAAGCCATGGGAAGAGGTGAAGAAACCCAAGGCTTCACCATTAAGCAAAATAAAAAACTAGGCATTAATAATACAATTTTTAATAAGAAAAATAAATTTATCAAAAAACCCAAATAAATTCAAAATATGGTTAAGGAAATCCCAAGAGATGCTATCAAAGGCTTTGGTAATATCTAATTTGAAAAGAATGTTCCCACCTATAGTCTTGGAATCAAGATCATGAATTAATTCTTGGGCAAGTAAAATATTGCCTAAAATAGATCTACCTCCAACAAAACCAATTTGGTTGATTGAGATAATTCTATTAAGTAAACGACTAAGTTTATTGGTAAGAATTTTGGAAATCAGCTTATTGAAGAAGTTGCAAAGACTAATAGGTCTAAAATAACTCCAATTGTCTGGATTATCTTTCTTAGGTTTGAGAACATTAAAAGTACTAAAAAATATCTAAGAAAAGGATCACCCTTAAAAAAATCAATCACAGGATCAATCAAATCATTTTTAATGATAAACCAACATTTTTGAAAAAAATGAGTAGTGAAACCCTTCAGACTAGCAACATAATCTATGTTGATTCTATTTAGAACTTTAAAAATTTCATCTTCATTAGGCACAATGGTAAGCAAATCATTATCATCATTAGTAATAATAGAAGGAATCAAGTGCAATTGAGAAATAGCTTCATAAGAGAAAATTCTTATCAAGCATATTTCTAAAATAATTAATAACTGATTCCTTAATATCATTATTCTTCATAATCCAATCTCCATTATCATTTTAATTTTTTTTGAATATTATTTAAATCTCTCTTTTTATTAATGAAAGAATGAAAATACCTAGTATTCCTATCACGATCCATAATATGTTTACTAACAGCATTTTTATGCCAATAAGTCTCTTCCATATTTTGGAAGTTAACAAGTTTATCTTTTGCCTCGCCAAATCAGAAACTTAGAAGGATGACATAACAGACTTCAAGATCACGCACAATTTTTCCATATCTTTAATATTAACAAAAAGGTTTTAAAATAATGCTTGTTCCACCATCCCAAATTTTGTTTAATTCTTTTAAGTTTAAACTAAAGTCTATTCATCCACATAATCAAATTATCAGGATGTAAAAGAGCTTTCCAATTATTAGCCACAACATTAAAAAAATCAGTATGTTGAATCCACATGTTTTAAAATTTAAAAGAAGAGGGGTTTTTTAGTTTATTAGAATTATCTTTGATAAAAACCATAAGAGAAGCATGATCTAGCAATGTTCTGCTTAAATGGTCAATATAAGTAATAGGCCATTGAGTAATCCAATGAGTATTAAAAAGAATTCGGTCCAACCTTTGTCAAAGTCTAGAGTTTTGCCAAGAATAACTAGAGCACTTAAAGCCAATATCAATCAAATTACAATCAAGGATCATATTGGAGAAATATTCCATGGAAAGAATATTAGAAGAGCAACCACCACTTCATTCAAAAAAAAAATGGTGTTGAAATCACCACCAAAAAATCAAGGTTTGTTGAGGCAAAAAAATTCCTTAAATTATCCCAAACAAGATTTCTACTAGATCTATAACAAGATGCATAAACAAAAGAGCCCAAAACACAATAATCACCATAAGAGATTTGAACATTGGCAACTTAATGAAAGTAATCAAGAGTAGAGACCTTAACAAAATTATTCCAAAAATACCAAATTTTATTACTAACATTAGAGAAACATTTATTGAAATTGATAATTCTAGCAACATGGTTAATTTTATTAAAATGAATAAGAGACACCAGAACAATAAGAAGAGAAATATTATGAATACGACAAAGATTTCTAATACGATTATGAATGGAAAGGGTACCGATCCCTCTAACATTCTAAACAAGAAATTTAAACATAATCAAATTTAAAAAGGGGGGTTAAGCAAAGGTTAATTAAGAAAGGAGTGAGAGATCACAAAGATCTATCATTTTGGACAATTTAGAGGAAATTTTTAACATCTTTTTTTTTTAGCATGATAAGTTTGTAAGCCATTTTCTTTAACCCTAGAGTCATCATCTGAGTAAGATTTAGTAACATTGGTCATAGATTTAAGAGAAATCTCCAAGTGTTTGGAGGGTTGTTCACCTTCATCCAAATATATATTTAGTTGAAAATTAAGAATAACATCAATATCAAGATTAGAAATTAGTGATGGTGATGATAGATTCATTTAAAGTACAAGTAGTAAAATCCAAATCATAAATGTTTTCAGCATGCTCGACATCATTTAAATCATAATTAATAGCTTCCTTTTCATCGATCAAAGCTGGCATAGATGCAAGAATAGAATTAGAGGAAATAGAACTATCTTCTAATAACTTATAGAATTTATTATTCTCTGCATTAGAAATATTCAAATTCAAAGAAGGAATAAGAGGTAAATCATCTTTTCCATTTTGAATATCGGTTGAATCCCTACCAACATTTGCAAAATTTACATGAAAAGGAAAAGCAAATCTAGCCAACTATTGCAAAATAAAGGTTAGCTAAACAAACCAGCAAATCCCAAGCATGTATATGGACTTATCACCCCACACATGGGTGACTAAGTCTACTTGGCCAATATATTAATCTTAGGGGTATAAGCACATGCACAACAAAATCATTTATATTTTTGTTTATTACAATGCCCCTTAAGCACAATCCTCTACAGAAGACAATGGTTAGATTAAGATTATCTTACCATTCATTCTACATACATACATCCTAACATCCAGACTAAAACATATATCACAAAATAAAAGCAAGCATCAAACCATGCACCGCCCTAACCTAAAGCTAGAAGTGGTGACTTAGTCTAATGTGTGTGCTTTGGAGTTGTGTGGTATGCTTAGCTATTGCTTTAAGTTAGAATTTTCTAAGTGTGAAGCATGTTCAATATAGAGGAGGGTCTCATTTAAGAGATTTAATTATTTTGGGTTGATTTTATATCATGTTTTGATTAGGTTCAAGTGAATCTTACAATTAATTACTAAGATATAAAGAGTGGGACTGAGAAGAGAACTTCTCTTTGCTTCCCTAGCCTAAGTAACTTCTAAAGTAGATTCATATTTTGGTTTTTTAGTGAATGTTTTTATTAAATATTTTAATTAATCCTAAGTTTAGATGAACTCTAGATAAACCTATTCAAAAATAAAGGCATTTTAAGATTAAATAAAATGAACTAAATTCACAAAATATACATCACTTCATTTATTTCCCAACATGTATAACATGCATATGGATGAGTCCTAAACATATCTATACACACAAATGAAAATATTTAACACACTTTATGATGCATACTAAGTAATTCATTTAAGTAAATTTGAAAGCTTATGATGCATGATTTTCATTAAGTAGAAAAGGGATTTCTTATCCAATTTTCACATGCACACATTAAGGTAAGAAAGGCATAAGTGAGTATAGTTCCATTGTTAACCAGAGGTGTAAGGTACAAGATCTACTTAGGGCTACTTAAAGCCTCGCAACCTCAGGATTTTCCACACTAATATACCACTTTCCTTAAATACAAACATGTGTACAAATGAAATGAATTGAAAAGAAAGAATGCAAAAAAATTGTATTAGTTGATTTATTTTTGTTTATGAAATTTATATGTGCAAGCATAGGTATCATTTTTAAGTGATAGTATAGGAATGAATAAGATATGAAATTAGGAAAGTTTAGGTTCTTTTCAAATGAACCATACACCTTGTCAAATCCTATTCAAAACTAAGCTAAAAGAGAAGAGATGGAGAGCTTACACTAAGCACATCCTTATATTTTACTCACATGCAAGCTTATAATTAAGATATAAGTAACACACTTTCAATTTTGATAATTGATTCATATGTTTTGAAAATAATTTGAATTTAATAGTTATAATAGCCACTCATATTCTTATTTTAGCCGACACATGCAATTTGACATAAAGTAACTATTTTCATTTTAAATTTGATTTTTGAAAAGCATGGATGCATGAAACCACATGACATACATATTTAGCAAGTTGGGAAAGAATTAAACTAATGAAAGCATGTAAACACATTCACTTTAATTAAATCTTAAAGACAATCTTAGGAAATAAGAAAGCTTAAAGTAAATCAAATTTTATTTAGTATGATTTTTGTTTGATTTTGAGTTTGATTTAATTTTGAAAATGTGAGTTGAATTTGCTGTTCTAACCCATTCCCAAAGGTGTTTGGCATTTTTGTTTAATTTTTTGATGTTTAGATTCATCTTAGATTATGATTAGGTTAAGTTATGAATTAAACATGTTAATTAACTCTTACCGAAACCACCTTAGCATAGTTAACCAAGTAATTATGAGCCAATGAGATGACATAAAACCTCACAAGAAATTTAAATTGGCAATGCACCTAGGAAGAAAAGGGCCTAATGTAATTTGGCTCATGATTAATTGTTAATTAAGCTAAGGGGTTTAACTTAAGTAATTTCAAACACCCCTCACACATATGAATTGAGTTTTACTTTCCTTAATTGAACTTAGGCTCTTGAACATGTAAGCATCTACCCAAAGTAGATTAATTAAGTTCTAGAATGTTTTAGAAATTTTAAGAAATTAATTAAGAGGGTAATTAATTAATTCGCCCATATTTAAAAGAGTATTAAGAAGGAAAAGGGGGTTTAGGGAATAGCTTAGGGGAATGCTCCAAAATTATTCCCTAAACCTCCTATTCATTGGATCAAACCTTAATCAACTTCAATAAGGGATTAAAACACTAATCAAACTATTAATTATTCTTAATTACATAGGGGTAATTATGAAATGAATTAGCAATCACCCTAATTAAGCCATCAATAAATCCCAAGAAAATTACAGAGGTAAGTCATCCCCAAAATCTACCCAAGAAGTTTGAGATTAATCATTGGATTAATTAAGAGTAATTAGCAAAATATGATTTCTAATAAAAGGCAAAATTAGAGAAACATACAATTCAAAATCCATTAAAACCAATTTTAGATTATTCTAGATTGAATTATCTTTCAGTAGCAATTTACCTCATATTTCTCTGAATATTCTTTAGAGACATATGAATTTTTGAAGTTTAAGGAATTAATTAAAATTATTTAAAACCTAATTAATCCTAAGATCTAATGGCATGATGCATGGCGGCAGAGTCTAGTGTGATTTACATGCATCACCCAATGACCAACCACTTAAACATCATGTCACAACATGCATGGCACCGCATTACGTGATTTTATACCCATCATTCGATCAAGGATCGAATGGCCAGGAATTAACCCATGATTTTAAAAGGTAAAATAGGATATTAAAAGTACATTTAATCTTGATCGTCCATAAAAAATGCATAGATGGATCAGATCATCCTGTCTTTCCGAGAGTAATGAGCCACTTTCAAAGGGAAGATCTGAGCTTGATCGAACTAGGATTGGATTGAAACCTTGCACACACCATCTTACCCTAATGGAAAGCCAAACTAATAGTGAAAATCTCATGCCATTAAACTTTGAAATGTTGAGAAAATAGGTTGGGTATGTTGAGTATGTTGGGTATGTTGAGAAAATAGGTTTGTCCTAATTTCATTAGATTTGGAGTTCATTTGGTATGGTTTGGCTCATGTTGACCCATGTCAAAATGGGTCAACTTTCAAGTTGACCAATTGGTCAAATTGGGTCAAACCAAGGGTTGGGTCAAGTTCATATGATCATTTGAAATGTTTTGGCTGGTTTGATTCAATTTGGTTTAGTTTTGAGTTGGGCTCATATGACTTCATTTCAGTCAAATGGGTCAAGTTGACCAATTTGACCCATTTGACCTATTTGAGCTAGGTCATGGGTGGATTTAGATTTGGTTAGTCATATGAAGTGGATTGGTATCTTTGTTTCTAATAAATTTTGGTTAAGTTTGAATTTGGCTCAACATGACCCTTTAGGTCAAGTTGGGTTCATGGTCAATTGGACTTGGGTCTAGATTAAGCTTTGGTCAAGTTCAACAAGTGATTTGGAATGAACTTGACCCATTGGTTTTAATCAATTTGGCTTAGATTAAGTTTTGACACATTTTGGCTTTTTAGGTCAAGTTGGCTCAACTTAGGCCAAGTGGCCAATTGGGCTAGGTTAAGCTCAAATGTTGACTTGGTCAAGTTCAAACATAGTTCATGAATGAACTATTTTCAATGATTTCAAGCAATTTGACATATGGTGGATTTTGGCTATGTTGGGTATCATTTTGGCTAAGTGTTGACTTGGTCAACCCTTAGGTTTGACTTGGTTTGACCCAATTTGGGTGATTGATCAACTCATGATGATTTTTGATCATGATGAGAGGCATAGGTGAGTTTGATTCAATCCAATTTGGTAAGGATTAGAATTTGGCTCATGAGGGTACTTTTGGTCCCTTTGGGTCAAGTGAGCCTATGTGGGTCAAATGGCTTGGTCAAAGCTTTATTTGAGTTTGATTGAACTTGTATATGGACATATGATTGAAATATAAATCCATTTACAAGTGGTTTGAAGTCAAATGGGCTTTGATTCATTTGAAAATTTCATATTCAAAAGAAGAACATGAATGGATTTTTGGTTTGATTTTTGAATTGAGTTTTGATTTGGTGATTGAAGTTTATATTTATATTTGGATTCATGATTTTAGGGTTGATTGAATCATGAAGAAAAATCAAGAGTTTGGCTTGATTTGAAGTTGATTTGGCTAAGTTCAAGATTTTAACTTGAGAGCCTTAGGTTGGATTTTGAATGTATTTGAGTTTGATTTTTGGAAGTGGTTTTGATTGTTTGAATTAATATTTCATTTATATATGTGAATATAAGTGATAATATAAATGGGTCATGTGAAAATTTCAAGTATTTTAAGTGATTTGATCATTATCCAAGCTAAGTCTTTAAAGAGGGAATTTAAAGGACATAGGAAATTTTGGAGTTTAGAGCTTGAATTTTGAATTTTATTTGATAGATTTATATTTATATTTCATTTATATATGTGAATATAAATGAGAATATAAATGAGTTATGATAAAATTCCATGAAATTGAATTGGTTTGATCATGTTTTTGGCTAAGTCCTTAAGAGGAAAATTAAGGACTTAAGGAGAATTTTAAATTTGGAATATAATTTTTCGATTTGATTTGATTGATTTGTATTTATATTTCATTTATATATATATATATATGAATATAAATGATAAATATAAATAAGTTATGAGAAAATCTCATGAGTTTGAATTTATTTGATTGTGGTTTAGGCTAAGTCCTTAAGAGAGAAATTAAGGAATTAAGAAGGATTTCAAATTTGGAATTTAATTTTTGGATTTGATTTGATTGATTTATATTTATATTTCATTTATATGTGTGAATATAAATGAGTTATGAGAAAATCTCATGAGTTTGAATTGGTTTGATCATGATTTAGACTAAGTTTTTAAAAGAATATTAAGGACATAAGAAAGATTTGGACTTCGGAATTTCATTCATGGGTTTCAATCATAGATTTCAATCATGAATTTCAATCATGTGGCATTGATTTGAGTTTGGAGAAAATCAAATAAGATTGATTTGAGGTTCGACTTGAAGGAAGGAAGGAGAGGAATAGTTCAAGCTAAGGGTAGGAAAATTTCCTAACACCCCTAAAGCATGACCTATTCCTATGGCTAACTCTTCTAATTCTCTAGGGCTATGAAGAGTGTCCACTTAATCACTAGATGTGTCTTAAGGCTAAGGAACTCTTAAAGTTTAAGAGAAGTCCTATGTCTAAAATGGAGGAGTTGAGAGCTAATTTTAAAAAAATGAGGTCAACATAGGGTGCCAGAGGTGTGGTGTGACTAACAAGGAACACCACATATTAGTGTCAATCAACTGATGAACAACACCAAAAAAGCACAAGCACTAATAAACAATCTATCTAACCCAAGGTGTGAAGGAATGGAGCTTAGTGCAATGTGGTTCTTCTTATGTCCGTGGACATAAGAGAGAGAGGAAGGAATCCACTAAGGGATGAGTGTGAACCTTCACAAGGGAAATAGTTCAAGTCATCCACAAAGGGGATGAGAGGTTTGATTTGGTTTTAGTCTCACCGAGGAGAAATTTCCAGGAAGAGGGTTAAATTTGTTTCAATTTTGTTGTGTTTGGATTTTGAGATGGATCTTGTTGGTTTCATGGATCGACTAAGAGCCATGGAGGCCTAGACCTAACTCAAACCAATTTAAAGGGGTAGTAAAACCAAAGGGATGCCTTTTGGTATGCAGCAACTGTGCTAGGAAGAAGCATAGTAGACTTACATCCTCCAAAGTAGAGACCAATTGTTGGAGAAATCTATTGGCAAGATAATAGATTGAACCCAACCTAGGGCTGACAATTGAGTGAATGCCTCTAAAGGACTTAGATCAGCTCAAAGATAGTTAAGATTAATTTCATTTTTATATTTGTTCATTTTGATAGATTTCATTGGTTTGCGATGGACCACACTGAGAAGGGGCTCATATCATCCTGGACCTATCTCATATTTATTAAACCAAAGGGAGTAGCTTCCTGACCGATGGGAGAACTATCCGACCAAAGAAGTGCCTCTCGATTTGCAATGATCAATTGAAGGGAAGAAAGCTTGTGGACTCACACCTTCCATTACAAACAGACCACTGGAAGATTGGTTGCTTTGGGCAACAAATCAAACCTACCTAAGGCTTCCCATCAATTTATGACTATCATGCTAGAAAGAATGCGTCATAGTCTTACACCATTCAAAGCAAAATGATTATTGGGGTAACTTGCTTATGGAAAAATAGATTGAACTTGACCTAAGGGAGACTATGAAGTGAGTGCCAACCCGGGGACTTATCTCAACTCAGGTAGTCAGGTAATTCCTATAGGGAGTTCTCCTAACACTGCCCTAAAGATAGGATGCTTTCTTGGGAAGAGGGGGCCCTTTGGGGGCTCAAATTCCTAATCCACAAGAAAATATTTTTGTTTATTTTGTTTAGTTTATTTTATCGTGGACTCGTTAGTTTGGTAGGGATAAAATTGAGAAGGAACTTATATCATCCTAGACATATCTCAGATTTATTGAAATAAGGGAGAGTTTGTGCATTTGTTGAACAAATTCTCCAACCACATGGGTGGTTACTACAAAAAGGGAACTGTCCAATCCAAAAGTAACTTGGGTTGTGTGTAAATGGGGTCGCAAAGGATGTGATCCAAATAGAGTGCTGGGGATGGGCCTAAGGGCTTAAAAAACCAAGAAGATGACCTAGTCATATATTTAATAGGTATTCAATGTTCAACTCAAGGAGAGAGTGTGGGGACTCATATCTGCCAAGAGTGGTGTATCTACTGGGTGAATCATTGTCAGCATAGTGAACATCAACAAACCTAAGGTGTGGCAAACAATCAACATAGGAAGAAAGCTGACTCACGTAGAAGATTGGATAGTTTATCGACAGGTGTTATTCGACCATGGGTGATTACTAAGTGAATGCCACTTGTGAACTTATATCGACTCAAACATAGTCAAGAGGAAAAGAGCCTCTAAAGGACTTATCCTAGACCTCAAACATACTCGACCTAGTTAGATCATTATTATTCAAGAAAGAACGGGACTCACATCTTCTTAACAAGTCATTATTAGTTAAGAAGCTTACCATACTAACATTTTGCAATGGTCAAGTTAGGGAGAAAATCAGACCATTATTGACATACAAGATGTAAACCACCCAGATAATGAATGAGTTCCATAGGAGGCTTGCTCCCACATCAAAATAGCTCAAGATAAATAATTTGTGTCAAAAGGAATAGGATGCCTCTGTGAAACTCTTACACCTACCTTAAACATGCTAGGCGATTAATGAAATGGTGTCATATATGGAAAAAAGAAGTCCCACTAAGAAAGGATGTCATTTGGGTTCTCTCACACCTATCTTAGTTGTTCAAAATAGGATGCCTCTCGAGTTCTCTTACACCTATTCTAATAGTGTCAAAAAATTAAGTTTGTGTTGTGAAAGAGGGATAAAATCCCACTAGGGGACTCTTACACCTACCTTAGACACATCATGGCAGATTTGCAAGACAAGAAAATAATACTTTGAAAGAAGAAAAGATTTGATGAATGGAATCAAATTTTGTTCTTTTTATTAATAATTATTTTCAAACATGATTTGGTTCATGGGTAATTATTCTTTAAATAGAGCCCATTAATTGGAAGCATCGGTGTTCCCTTACAATCAATAAGATAATAAGATCCTCTTTAGTAGGCCTTCTCTATGACGGGCCTTCCCAAGTGGGTTCAAACTTGCCTCCCATCTTTCAGCAACAATTGGACTCCTAGGAATAACACAAGTTCTCCGCCAAGACTAGGGAACCACTAGTGAGCTTGATCCATTTTGGCTTTGTACAACTTGAGATTTTGGCATGCCTGTAGGCGATTCTCCTCCAAGCCTTCAAGCTCTTCTAACAGTAACTTTGCATTCTAGTCTATAGTGATCTTGCTACCCAATGCTATCCTTAGTGACAGGAGTTGAACTTCTAAATGTAGAATAACTTCAGACCCATACACTAAGGAAAATGGGGTAGACTAAGTTGGAGTTCGGTGTATGGTGTGGAAGGCCCACAAGGCTTCAATCAACTACTAGTTCCACTATCATTTATTGTCATCAAGAGTCTTCTTCAATATTTGGATGAGGTTTTTATTGAATGCTTCTACTAAGCCATTTGCTCTAGGATAGTAGATGATGGAGTATCTCTGATCTATACCGTATCTTTTGGTGAAGCTGTTTATCTTTGTGCTTTTGAATGTAGTACCATTATCGAATATAATTCATCAAGGCATCCCAAACCTATATACGATATCATTCCTAAAAAATTGAAGTACATATTGAGCTATGACCCCTCTTAGTGGGATGGCTTACGCCCACTTGAAAAAGTAGTCGGTGGCAGCTAAGATGAATCGATGCCCCTTAGAAGAAGAAAGATCAATCGACCCATAATGTCGGTACCGCAACACTCAAATGGCCATGAGGCCAATGTAAGGTGTAGAATGTTGGGAGCTTGGTGGAAGACCACAACGTGTACCTAACACTGATGGCATCTCCTAGCTACATCCATGCAAATCATCAAGGCCAAGAGTATCAAAGTCATCTTCATCTTCATCGGATTGATGCTTCAGATAGACTGAGTGTACCTCAATTATAATTCCATGGGCTTTGTGTTTTTCTAAACAACATAACCATTTGGTCAAAGGATCAAAAAAGATGGGAACAACCAACAACAAGATGAGACAATCAACAGCTAAGCCTTCAACAATTTCCCAACATATAACATGATGTTTGAGAATACCTATAGAACTCAACTCCTACTCCCATATTTATGCCGAGTCCATTCACATATCACTAAGATCACCAGGTCAGTTTAGAAGAGCTCAAGGATTGGTGGAGAGAGCCGCAAGCATGCCAAAACCTTGAGTTATACAAAGCAAAATTGATTCAAGCTCACAATAAGTTGCACTATAGATTTTCAAAAGAAAGCTTATTTTAGTTCTAAGGAGATGGATTATTGCCCGTCGTAAGATGGGAAGCAAGATTGAACCCACTTGGGAAGGCCCTTTTGCCATAGAGAAGGCCTACCAAGGAGGATCTTATCAGCTTATTAATCATAAGAGAGAGCACCTAATGCTACCAATCAATAGGCTCTACTTAAAGAAATATTATAAATCATATTTAAAAATAATTATCATCAATGAAAATTTCATTTTGAATTTAATCTCTTCCATGTCAAAAGTATTCTTGTTTGTAAATTTGCCATGATGTATTTAGGGTAGGTGTAAGGAACCCGAGTGGCATCTTATCTTCATCGACATAACCCAAACACATACTACACACAAACATATAAAATAAACACATATCTTTTAACTCAAGCAACTCTAAGTTAAGTTAATGCCCTTAGTGGCACTCACTCAATAGTTGCTCTAAGTCGAGCTGACATGCTACCCTACTAGTGTGTCACCCCAGTTGCTTTGGAGGATGTAAGTCTAATACACTTTCCTTCCTTACTTGGCCATTACACACCAACAAGCACCTTGTTAGTTTGGTAGTTTTAAGAGAATGTGAATCATGTTCTCTTCTTGAATTAGCCTTCTGACTGACAATCAAATATATTTGAGGATTAGGATAAGTCCCCTAGTGGGTCCGCCCCTCATAACCCTGCCCAGTCCAATCATTCCCAAGACTCCCCGCTTAGTAGTTGCTCTAGTCGATAACATTTGTCCCTTCGATGATAGACTTTCTCGATGATCGCCCACTTGGAAAGTTGTAAGCCTACATGCTTTCTTTTAGATTGATCATTGGACATCGACGCACCTTAGGTTAGTTGGTTCTCACTATGTATAGAAACATAACTCTCATGATGGATACACCTTGGTTGGTCGGTTCTCACACCTTAGGATACACCACTCATGATAGATGTTGATGGATACACCTATAGGATTTCTTTTCTAGGACTCGAGATAATGCCCCTAGTAGAACCTCCCCTATGGGCACTATATTTGGATCATGTCCTCTGCAACCCCATTTAGACACTACCGTTACTACGATTACGCTTTCCTAGTAACCTACCCCGTGGTTGGAGAATCCATCCTGTGGATGTGCAAATCCTCCCTTAGCCTAATAAATCTGAGATAGGTCAATGCCTACATAGTACCTTCATAGTGTGGTCCCTCGCACACCAATAGGGTCCACGCAAACATATAAACAAAAAATATATTCACTTGTGGATTTGGAGGACACCCCTAGTGGTACCTTTTCCTAAGTAGACATCCTATCTTTAGAGCAGAGTCAGTAAAACTCCCTATAGGAATCACCTGACTACACTTGAGTTGATATAAGTCCTCAGTGGTATTCACACAATAGTCGCCCCTAAGATGGATTCGATATGTTATGCTACCAATAGGTCACCCCAACGGTTGTTCCCAACTTTAGAAGATGAAAGTCTGCTACACCTTCTTCCTAGCACAACTGTTGCACACCGAAAGACAACCCCTTAGGTTGGCTAGCTCTACCTCATGACTAGTAGACTATCCCTTTGTTTTTGTAAATCTGAGATAGGTCAAGTTTGATATATCCCCTTCATAGTTGGTCCATCAATACTGACATGGTCCATAAATTAAATCTATCAAATTTGACCAAGCTCACATCCCTAGTGGATATGCCCTCAATTCAAAATCAAACTAAACCAAACAAACCATATTAAATCACATGAAATATAGATAAAAATATTCCTGACTACTTTTGAGTTGACATAAGTCCCTAGCGACATTCACTTAATATTCGCCTCAAAGTTAGTTTTAATTTATCAATCCAATAGGTCACCCCAGTAGTTGTTCCTCGCTTTGGACGGTGTAAGTATGTTATGCCTTTTTCCTAGAACAATCATTGCTGAGGCAACCCCTTAGGTTGGCTAGCTCTACCCAGCGGTAGACTATCCCTTTGGATTTGTAAACTGAGGTAGTCAAGGATGATAAAGCTTTTCTCGTGGGTCCATTCCAAGGTCCATACATTAGCTCAATTAAATTAAACCCAATATAATTTTTTCTAGTGGAGTTAAATCACACCCATCTCCTTAGTGGAGCCCCCAAATAATATATAAACTAGTCAAGCAAACAAATAAAATTCAAAACCAACCTCCCTAGTGGAGCAAAATTAAAACCACTCCAAAATAGAATCAAATTCAAAGAAATCCAACCAAAATCTTATTCCAAGCAGATACAATCCCAAAAAAATCTATGAATTCAAACTCAAATCCCAATTCCCAACAGATAGCTTGAACTTACTTCCCAAGTGGAAGGATTATATATCCGATCCCTAGGCGAGATATCTCTAGCAGATATGCCTCCACATCAATTAAAATAAAACAAATTAAAGTCGGTTTGATATTTATCCCTGGTGGATTATAGATTCCTATTCCCAGGGGATCTTGTTTCCATAAATCATATAATCAAATAAATTCAAACCTTATCCCCAGTAGATTTTCTTTTTCTATGCCCTCGGCATAGACCCTCCACATGTCATGTCCAATGTATGTGTGATCCCGTAGAGGATCTCCCTCCATGTCCTTGACATGAATTCTCATCAAATCTTATTTCTTCTCTTATGCACACCTTTAATACTTTAACCAAAAGCCTAACAATGTAGTTGTTCAAATTACATCATCTTAACATTGTAATCAACATTTTATGATATGTGATGGTGCAAGCTCAAACTAACTATACAATATCATGCTAAACATATTATAGTGTGAATTAACACACAATGTTATATTATAATATATGATGTTATATTATAATTTGGTATTATATAATATATTTTCTAATAATACACCTCATTAGAATCACTTAAAAGGAACAAATAACAAAATTTTCTCAAAATATGAATAATGTTCATTTTGGATATAAAATTGTTATTTTCCTATTAGAAATGGTACAAAATAGCATAATTTTGGTGTTGCTTCTTGGTGTGTGCCATGAATTTGCAAAATTCTTCCATCTCAACCTTCAAATTAACATTTTTGTGAGTTTTGACCCAACGGATTATAACAAAAGTAAAACATACTAAAATGTACAATAACATTTAGTAACACACTAACACATTCATATATATGTGAAGTTATATTATTGTTATGTACATTATATTTTAATATGCTTTCATATAATATTATTGTCTTACATTACACCTTAAAATGAATCACTTTAAGCAAAAAAATTTATAAAATTTGGTTGAAAAATGAAAATTTATTTTGGATGCAAAATTCAATTCTTTTGATTAAATGACACACCGTAGCAGACCCCCAATGATGTTCCCTAAAGCTTACTTTAAATTTGGCCAAATCCCATCATCTCAACCTATAAATCAATATTTCTATAAATTATACCAGTACAAACTCTACTACATCATACTCTAACCAACTAAAATATGTTAAACAACAAGTAGTAATACACAATAGTATGATATAATGCATGATGATACACTATGTTATGGCATCCTATATTATAATACACTATAACATATTATATTATATTATATTGCGCATCACAAGGGATTGCTTAAGATAAAAAATCATAAAATTAGTCTAAACAATCAAAAACTATATATTTTAGTTGTATCACTTACATATTTTAAATTGAAATAATATATTATGATGCCATGCTATACCTATTATGAATTTGGCCAAATTCCACCATTTAAAAGTCTAAATCAACATTTTTATAAATAATGCTAGTGTAGGCTCCACTGCATGATTGTAAAGTACCAAAAGAATTTAAAATGCGCAGAACAATATATTATGATACATGATGCTATACTATGCTACAACATATAATATTTATTTTAAACATAAAATTTTACTTTTTAGACTATAAGTGGCGTATACGTTGGTACTACAACCTAATTCCACTTCAAATTTAACAAATTTCATCATCGATTTATTAAATCAATATTTTTAAGATTTATATTAATATAGACTATAGGGCACAATACCATAATATATTAAAACATTTCAATACATCTTATAACATCCAAAAAACATCACTACATGCTCAAACATCTTATTTATATGTGTTGACCTCACTTGAACCTCTCAACTTCCTCATCATAGATCTAAATCTTGGAGAAACCAAGAGTTCTTAGTCTTAAGATACTTCTATGATTAGGTGAACACTTAACCAACCCTAGAGACTTAGAAGAGATATCAAATTTTCCTTTTAGGAAGACTTGCCTACCCTATAGCCTTAAACCCAATCCTTGCTTCCTTCTTCCAAATAAACCTCAAATTCAAATCAAGATCATAAATCCAATCCCACTCAAATGATTAAAACCATGATTAAATTAAAATCCTTTCCTAAGCCCTTCATTTTTCTTATGGACTTAGCCTTAACCAAATTCAAATCAACCCAAAATCAATTGATATTTTTATAATCAATCATTCCTTCATTTATATTCAAAAATATAAATGAATCTAAATTCAAACCATTCAAATCAAATCAAACTAAACCAAACCAAATCACCTCTACTTAGCCCTTTTGACCCACTTCCTCAATTTGATCATCTTTCCAAATCTCCAAACTCAAGGATTTTTCATGAATCATTTATATCTTCATTTATATTTGCAAATATAAATGAAATATATAAATCCAAATGGCCAAACCAAACCCAAATAAAATCAATACTAATTTTAGCCTTTTGACAATTTCTTGTACTTAAATGATATCCAAATCAACCTAAAGTTAATGGATTTCTTCATAATTCAATCACTCCTTCAATCATTATTCCAAATATAAACACAAACTATAATTATCAAATCAATTTTAAGTCAACCCAAGTCAACCAGTTATCTTTTGACTTGAAATTATCATATGAACCAAAAAATCCATAGCCAAACTACATGCAATTGATTTATATTTCCATCATAAGTTCATATGTCAAATTAAACTTGAAGCCATGATCAAGCCAAAACCATTTAGGTCACTTGACCCAAAGTGACCTTGACCTTTTGAGCCAAGTTCAATTCAACCCAAATTGATTGAACCAAGCCCATCCAAACCCCATAACAATTTCAACAATCATCCCAATTAATCAATTATCTTGAATCAACAAACCAAGTCAATTAATTTGAACAATCAACATTTAGCTCACCCAAACCCAAACTAGCCAAAAAACCCACCATATATCCAAATTGATTGAAACCATTGATTCAAATTAACCATAATCCATTGAACATCCAAACCCTTACTTGAGCCAAACTAAGCCTAAAATGGCTGACCTTTGACCAAATTGGCCTAAAGAACCAAAATAATTCAAATCATTTTGATAAAATTGATTGCAAACCAATGGCTCAAGTTCATTCCAAATCACTTATTGAACTTGAACAAAGCCATTGACCCAATTTGATAAATTGGTCAACTTAACCCAACCTAACCCAAATTGACCTAAAGGGACAAATTGGAAAAAATCCAAATTAAATATAAATTAAACCAAACCAAAGTCACAAATCAATCAACCAATTAAACTTTACTTTACACCCTCCCAAACCAATTAAAAGAATAAAGGTCAACTTAGCCCATTTGACTTATTTGAACTAAAAGCCAAAATCAACCTCCAAATTGATCAAAACCAATTGAACCAAAATATCTCAAATAATCAAATGGACCTAACAAATTTTTTTTAACTATTGACCAATTGGTCAAACCCAACTTCCAATATAAATGACCTATTTTGACCCTATGAAGCCAAATCACCCAAAGCCACCTTATAACTTTCTTACCTCCCCTCAAATACTTTAGGTCTCATAACTACCTCCATCCATGTCCCAACAAAATTGACCCTTGACAAGCTCATTTGATTGATTCTTTTCATAATGGCAAAGTTCACTTTGCCTCTTCCACCAAATCAAGCTTCTAATGAGGGCCTCCATCTTAGACCACCCAAAGCCATCATTTCTCTATGGATGCAAACAAAAGCTATTGGAAAATCATTTGGAAAGAAATATCATGCATATTGCTTTGATCTAGCCACCACTTCCTCGGGATTGAATGGGGAAAGATGGATGACATCCTTTTTCACCTCATGAATGGGATGGATCACAACCATTTCCACATGATCAAAATATGTCATGATCCAATCCCACATTAGATCCGATTCCTAAACTATACAAATCATTTGAGAAGATGACCATGTCGCACCATAGTCTGAGTTAACTAGATGATAACTTAAATACCATTGCACCATGGAAAGTGTGCGTTGGCCACATGGACCGATGGGATTAAGGCTTTAATTAGGCTTAAGTAATATATTTTAAAGGCTAAAACTTCTAAAAATCATAAGTAATCCTAGAAAAATCCAAAAAAATGCAAACTAGGGCTCATTTTGAAGATATTATAGAGTTGAATCCATTAAAATTATTATTACTAAATTTTGAATAGAGATTTTTTGCTTAATTAAGGATTAATTAAAATTTTAATTAGCTTAATTACTCCTTAATTAATCACCCAATTAATCTCAAACTTTCAATGGATGTTTAGGGGGATGACCTCTGCCTCCCTATTTTTTGGAATTTTATTGGTTGCTTAATTAGGAAAATTAAATGATTAATTTAATCACTTTCTTAATTTAATTAATGATAATTAGTGAATGAACATTGGCTTAAATTATTTAAGCCTACTATTTGCTGAATAGTAAGGAGCTTAGGGAATGTGATTGGGATATTTTTCCTAATTCATTTCTAAGTTTTCTTTACTTTTTGGAATCAAATTAATTGATTGTTAAAGAAGTAATTAATTGCTTAATTAATTAATTAATCCTCAAGATAAAATCAGAGCTTAAGTGACCAAATTTGGAACTTTGGGATTGAGATTAAGGCCTCTTTCTTGATCTCTTTCTTTAAGTTAATTTCATTTCATTATTTGAACATTCTTAATGCATAATCAAATGGATTAATGAGCTTAATTAACTCAATCTAAAATCTATTCACATCTAATCACCTTTAATCAAACTTAGGTAGCTCTTTGGGTTTTCAATAACCTAAACAGAGAGCTAATGAAATTATGGATAGCTCACAAGTGTGAGAAAACCATAAAACTAGTTAAGTGAGATCGCTTAAGCCTAATTAACTATTAATTATGAGCCAATTGCATTAGGCCCCTTTCATTTCTTAGGAGCATTGCTAATTTACTTTTCATGTGGTTGCATATCATATTGGCTCATTATTAATTGGTTAATTAACTTAAGGTGATGCAGGTAAGAGTTAATTAATTGACTTAATTCATACCTAACCTAATTAAGATATAAAATCAACATAATTATTCTTCATTAAACTAAATTAACTCATACATGGGGATGGGATTAGGTTAGCAAATCTCTTTCACATTTCCTTAAATCAAATCAAACATAAAAATGAAATGACATTAAAGAACTTTGGTTTGTTTTAAATAATCTTATTTAGTTTGATTGTCCTTAGGACTTAGTTGGATTGAATGAGATCACATGCTTGTGTTGTTTTATTTCTTTCCAATCATGCTAAATATTGTATGCCACTTGTACTCATGCATTCATGTCTTTCAAATTAATCAAATAAAAATAATTTTCTTTATGTCAATTTGCATGTGTTGATTTAAATTAAAAATATGTGTGGCTAATATCATTATTAAATCTCAAATATATTTTTAAAAGTTTACTAATGATTGAATATACATATATATTGTAAATTTAGTTATATATACATAGGAAATGCAAGTGAATATTAATTTAGTGTGTGAAATAAAGTCTCTTCCTTACATTCATGTGTTGATTTGTATAAGTAAGAATGTTAGCGGTATATTAGTCTAGACATTCCAGGGATGCACGGCTTTAAGTAGCCCCAAGGAGGTTCCTACCTTGTTCCCTTGGTGTAGAATAATGGCGACGTACCTGCTTGATTTTATTCTTATGCATTTGGACATTAGAATCTAGATTGAGCTTTAATTCATTTACACAAAATAAATCAATCAATCAAAATACAATTTTTGCATGGCTTTTTATTCTTGTAGTTGTTTATACATCCACATGTATCTAAGGATTGTGGTATATTAGTCTAGATATTCTAGGGATGCATGACTTTAAGTAGCCCCACGGAGGTTCCTATGTTATTTCCTTGGTGTAGAACAATGGAGACATACTCGCTTAAAACTTTTATACATGTGGATGTGTACTTATCTAATGAATGAAAACCCTAATGTTCTATTAAAAAGACATGCACTCATACTTTGTTTATTTGGTTGAGTTGATTAGTCATGTGATTTAAGGTTCTTTCCTTATGCTTTTGCATAAGAACTTAGATAGAGCTTTGAATCAATATGACAAAATCATTCAACTAAAGATTCAAATATATTACTCACATTCTCATTCAAAATTGTGCAGATACAAATTTCTTGTATAGCTATGCTTTGATTTAATCATGCATGATACATGATGGAAAAATGAACAAACATGTGTTGTGATAGTAATTCATTCAACTAACCTTAAGATTCCTTTCTTATTTGAGTTTATTTAAAGTAAATACTTTGACTAATCAAAACATATAATAAACCATTCACTAAAGAATTATTAATTAATTTGATTTAGATGTGACTTAAGGTAGGGATAAAAGAGAGTGATCTTTCTTTTCTTTCTCTTCATAACACTTAGTTTTTTATGTAGTCAAATGAAACAAAGAAAATTAAGTAAAAATTAAAACCATTTTAAAGTGAAACCACCCTTTCTAATTAAATGTCTTTCACACTTAGAAAATCAACTCTAAAGCTTAGCTAGGACATACCACACAACCTTAACACCATTCACTTTTTAGCTTTATGTTATGTATGATATTGATGTACTATTGTAGATTGATGTTAGAATGTATGTTTATAGCGGATGTTAGGTTTGGTTAGCCTAATCATATTTTATACATTATGCTTAAATGTGCTTAATAAATATAAATGCTCTCTTTTATGGGTTTGCTTAATCGATAAGCATACATTAGGATAGGTGGACTTGGTTAATATTAGGGTGCTAAGTCTAAATTATTCATATCTTTATTTGTGTGATTAGCTAACACTTGTTTGGTGTAGTTAGATTTACTTTTCATTCTTTAATGTAATTGTGCATTAGGGGTTAGTGTTATGGGGCTAAAATGAACATTAGCTAGAAGGTTTAATCACAGGTGCCATGGATGAAATACCAAATCAAATGCAAATCAAATGAAGAAAAAGAGCATGAAGACTTGAAGATCCCCATAACACTTATCATTTTGTAACTTATAGTTATTCTTTTATATACATGTATAAGGGTAGAGCTTACCCATTTCTTTTAGGTTGCATTGGTACCCGGCATGCCTCTTATTATTTTTCTTTAGCTTTATAAAATGTTTGATGTTTCTTTAGCTTGTACACTACAAAAGCATGTCTCTTCATAGTTTATTTATGATTTGTGATTGTTGTGGATGATTAGGCTCTTAGAATAAAAATATTTTTTACCCATACAACTCATAACTAAACTTTTAAAATAGCTCATAACCTCACATAAAGCTTAGGCATTAAATCAAGATAATAAAATATTTAGCAACCCTTTAGCTGGATGTTGAATGCTTAATATCATGCATATCATTTTATTTCACTCTTGCTAAGAGAGTTTCCATCTTTGCTAGATAGTAAAACTTAACCTTTGAGAGCTATAATGGAAAGACACCTATTTCTCTTTTGATTTAGCCCATAATCAACTACACCATGCATTTAGGAACATAAAATCATATGTCCTGTGTCAAAAATAAAGAGTCAAATTCAAGTAAAATTTGATAAAATTTGCATTAGACTAAGTAATTATTCATACCACTCATATTTTAGTCTCTTAGAGTGTGGGTTTAAGGACTTTAGTTTTTTTTAAATAATAACAAAGTATCCATCTTGCAAAAAAATATTGCTTGACCACATGGTTTTAAATCATAGGAGGAGTTAGTTGGTTGCCACTCCTAGAGATTATAAGTCCAACAATTGGGTGATTTACTCTCTCTTGTGGAGGTAAACAACATACCCACTTTCACCACAGATTTAGGATGTGCTTTTTGGCCCTCTTGCTCTCCCCAGGACTTAGGATCGTTACTATTTCCCTTTGGGGCTACAAGCATAAATCCTCACCTCTTAGGCATTTTCATAATTATATTGTGGAATTATAAGTCCTAGATTTCTAATAAAATTTCAACTCAAACATATGATTTCCCTTAATTTTAAACATATAAAGCCCAACCATAGGATAGTTTGGGATGGTCACTAAGTTTCTTAGTATCTGAGCATCCCCTACTCATCTCCCTCAATAATAAGTCTTTCCTTTTGATCTATCCCATTTGTTCTTCCAAATATAACCAATTTATTGATTGTCCTATCTTTGATTTCTTTGGAGACAATAATTGCCTACTTTAGAGTATTCTAAAAGAATTCACCTTCCTTATGATGTAATTAAATATGGGGCTTGCCCCATAAGAAACTTTAGAACCCAATTTAAATAAACCTACTTTATTCATCCATGTAAAGTGGGAAAATCTATAGTACATTGAAGATCATTCCTTAGGAGTCCTTATTAGGTGATTAGTAGTGATTTCTATCTTTTGAGATTGTATACTATTCTTGATCTTATGTCATCTCTTAATAAGTACATCCTCAGATCACATGGTGTCCCCATACACACACAAACACATGAACTAAAATAAAACCAAAATATGGTAATATAATATGATTTAGGGTTAGGGTTTAGTATTCAAATCTCTAATAGTCAAGGAAAGTCTTTTGAAGACATTTTCTTTAGCTACCATAATTATGTTAGGATTACGTCATTCTTTAGATCTACTCCTAATGACATCATCCTTCAAGGTTTAGGGTTGGGTTTAGGGTTAGGGTTTAGGGATTGTTTAGTTTAGGGTTTAGTTTAGGGTTTGGGATTTAGGGTTTAGGGTTGTGGGTTTAAGGTTTAGGGTTTATGATTTTAGGGTTTAGGGTTTATGGTTTTAGGGTATA